>CABFOW010002612.1:35548-77552 GCA_902141385.1 Timema californicum | reverse complement strand
GGGGGGGGGGGGGGGGGGGAAGGGCCTGGTTCATGCTGTTATCTCACACTTTAGTAACTCTCCAAATGTGGAGTGGAGGCGAGGGAGTAGATTAAGATTCGGAACAAGGGATCTAACAAATTCTGACAAGGATGTAATTAAAGTTTATAATTTGGTAAATGTGCCTTAATTCAATATGAAGGTACCATGTGATGCTGTTTGTGTCATTATATCATTTGATATTTAGAGGCGTTTGTAGTTATCTTAATCTACAGTTAATTTGATTTGAGAAATATCAATAAAAAAATATAAAAGCACCAGCATTGGTAGGATCCGTTGTCAACCTCTTCTTGTTTTATTTTTATCATCGCGCCTTACTACCTGTTCAAGCTATGCACATATACAATTAATATAATGGGGTAGTATGAGGAAGGAAATATTTTAGAGTTAATTTAATCGCATTTGTATGGAAGAAGAGTTGGACATTTTGTAGGGATAACCACCCTCTTTTGATCCAACGAGATTAGAAATCTTATCTCCCCATCTTCAGCAGGCCAGTCCAAAACGATAGTGATGACCAAGGCCATTCGGTCACTATAGCAGGTCTCTTATTTTTAGTTTGGGATGGGGATGCTAGGGTTTGAATTCCAGCTAGGTACTAAGGGAGTTTTTAATATACATAGTTTTCTACTATTTTTCTTTATTCTAAGGATGTATACTTTATATACTGTATATTCAACATTCCCCATCTCCAAGGTTGGTAAAATTCAGTACAAACTAAATAATCGGAACATTCTTTAGTTTGTAAAGAAAAGGATGTATTTACCTCATCTATATTATAAAATGTAAAATATACTTGGATAGTCGATATCGGTTAATAAAAACTACATTTAAATTTAAGCAAAGTTTTAAATCAACTATCAAAACCAAAAGCTTCATAATACACTCTTTGTCGTAATAATAGAACCAATCAATATCTTTAGGAACTGTCAGAAATGCTTTATTCGTTATTGGTGGAACTTCTTATAGAATATTTATATACATAATAAAAAACCAAATTTAATAAAAAATCAAGGTTTAGTTTTTGTTCTTTATTTTAAAACGGTAGATTTTGACTGTTATAAAGCTAAATATTGAAGGCGTTTTTCAATGTCGTATTTAATTTTTTTTAATGAATAAGCACTAGTACATGTATTTGAGGGGATTGGTATTATAAGTGCATAGGAAGAGATTTATACTATTTATTTTTTGAACTGTTAGTAAATTCTTGTCAACCGGTAGATAGACAATGCGTGTTAAATGCCAAGCTGATTATAGGACCAATTTATATTAGGATGTTTGTAGTAAAAAATTTTTAGAGAATACAAACATGTACTTTATTTAGGTAAATATTTATAACATTTTGCTATAGTAGCCAATGATAGCCACACGTTAATCGCAAACTCTGTCCTAAAATATGCGTGAGTAATTAACCGAAGCAAGCTACGAAACCTGAATAGCTCAGTGGTAGAGCATTGGCACGCTAAACGACAGGACACTGGTTCGATTCCTGTGCCCAGCTATCATGTTTCGATTTATTCAAATATGACTCAGCTACGTATCATCTCTAAAATATAATCATTCATCCCCCAAGTGTCGTCTTTCATTTATGAGTTTCTTTCTTTCACAAATTATTAGTGTTCTTGTTTAGGTGTTGATAAGATATATAGAAAGTAACAGCCGAAAATCACACGACTTGACGTAATAATAGGTAAAAGTAGATCTGGTAATGCTCTTAGCTGTCAGAAAAGAACCTCTCCATGAAAACTGAACTTTACAGTGGCTTAAAGCATATTTTCAACTGTAGCCAAAGGTCAAAGTTACCGTGAATGGGTTATGGAACACTGACCTTTATTATTAACTATTTACATATCTGAGTGACTAAGAGGTTGACTACAGGCTTAAAGGACGTTAGCTTGAGCTCATATAGGGCCTAATCGGATTTAGCATGTGAATATAAAGGTTTGTCTTATAAGCACATTATTACAATGCCTGTATTTAGGAATAGATGTCCTACTAAGGATGTCATCAAGTACTATGTTTTCTCGGTCATGTGCTTATAAAGTACATGTTAAACACCAATATCAAACACAAAATACGTTACCCTCTACATGATGTAATTCTACCTCTCTATTACCATCATCACTCAGGGGTTGGGGTCACCGAGAAATATACCAATGGGCCGGTTTGATTTGGATTATCGCCACAGCTTTAAACTAAAATAAATCTATACATTAAATTATAAATTAATATTTTTATAGAATTTTAATCCAAAGTTCCAAATAGTATGTCTGAGGACGCACAGAATAGATAATTTAGGAATATACGATGGTATTAATTATAAAAACTATCCGGTTCTTTGTTGGTGTTATTTATATATAAAAAAAGTTCTGAAGTAAATCGTAGAGGCATTTGTTTAGTGAATACTGATTGTTACTAATTTTGTAGTTTTATGGGAGATCGTTTTACAAATATAAATAGTTTAAAAAAATAATCCCATCTATTGTCTAACTATTTACAATCTTTTTTGTTCATTACAATAGAAAGTATACGTTATATTTTAAGGTGTGAATTTAGGTATCGATAGAAAAAGGCAGTCTTTTTTGCAGTTTTTATAGCAAAATATTTTAGTCATAAAAACCAGTTATTTAACCAGTAGATTAATAGAGTTTAATTTTTTCATTTGGAAATATCAACAGTTCTTTAATATATGTCACTGGTGTCATGAAGTGTAATTACTTTTTTCTTAATTCGAAACGTTTCTCGTCAAATTTTATATGGTCATGACGGATATTCAAAGTCTGTTGAGGTCTTCAAATTGAGAAAAATAAGCCATATATTTCTACTTGAGCAATATTTAATTTATTTTGGCCAAATAAGTTTTGTTATAAAAAGTGCAAAAACACTGCTGCCTTTTCTCCCGTCCCCTACACTCACAGATTAAGGGGATTGAATAGTCATTGATAATGTAGATTAAATAGCCTTGGGTTAAAGTTTTTATTAATAAAAATATAAATACTTCTATCTGACCACTTAGGCTTACACTGAAACGTAGCTCCTGTGGTATTTATGAATGTAAGCTAAGGGCCTTTTTATTACCCTTCCATCACTACTACTACTACTTCTACCACTTTTAATGTTAATAATATAGATTATTATTATTATTATTTTTATAGCCCACATTGGGTGCCACGTGGACTAGAAAATGTCATGCTCATTAGTTTGCTGGTGGCGGAGAGGTTTCTTTTCGAACCCTGGCCGGGGATAGTGAAAATGTTTTCCCTACAATAGCTTCCCCCTCCCCCCGCCTCCCCCACGAATTTGGGTTAATTTCCTTTAAATTATACCTTCCTTATACCTACCTCGTTTACTTAATTAAACTGCTAAATTACAAAGTATGGAGACGAGTTGTAAAAAAAAAAGTCCTGTTAGGCAAACACTTTCCGACCAGAAGGGTGACCTTTTGAACCTCTTAGATACGTCTGGTATAAAATAGTGAAGTCCCCTTTTTTCTCCGGGTGTATTAGATTCTTTCCTGACATCCCCCTGCAACCCTTTTACACACACACACACACACACACACACACACCACCNTGAAGTCCCCTTTTTTCTCCGGGTGTATTAGATTCTTTCCTGACATCCCCCTGCAACCCTTTTACACACACACACACACACACACACACACACACACCACCATCACCCTTGTAATTGATGGAGAAGAAGGTCTTTGTTCTGGTCTCCTCTTACATTATTCATATGGCAATCAGCTTCCGATATCCTACTGCTCGTCACAGTTACTTTGAAAATAGATAAAATGCCCAAGTGTCCTTGATTTTCATTGTTGGCATCATCTTACTATTAGTGTAGATTTCAAGGATACGATTACATCAGGGTTTCCAAATACGCACAGGGAATTTTTCATGTCTGGAAAAATACGAGAAAACACAGGGAGGTTTGCAAAATGTAATTCAAAAAATACTGGCATATTTGTTAATTTGTGACATTTAATTGAAAGTTTAAAATCGTAGGTGTTTGGATAGAAAAAAAGGAGAATGAATAATTAACCACGCTGATTTAAACATATCTCATTATAGAAGATGTATTTCCCTATCAATCTTAAACCATCCTGTTATAAGCATAGGTTACATCACTTCACACTTAGTCAGTTCAGTGAGAAATTAAATTTTATTACTTTTATCTTCAATATAAGCTGCTTGGAAAAGTATTATTTCTAAAAGAAACCTGTAAAACAATGGGAACTAGGTAGAAACAAAATAAAAGCCAACCTTGGATAAAATGTAATTACTTAGTAACAGTCCATTATTTCAAACAATTTGACACGTCAGGTGATTAAATATTAATTAAATTAAAATTGTGTAGACGAAATTAAAATTTATTTGCGTGTTTGTCAAGATTGTGTTAGTGATTTTTAGGAATACAACTCTAAAACAAAAGTTTACTAACGACTTTATGCTAAGCCTAAATTAAGATTCTCTCACCAATTTTACAAAACAAAGTTAAAGAATCCATTACTAAAATTAATACAAATGTTTGATGGGCATTTTGTGAATAATAGACACGGATTTGGGTCACTATATTGACCCGCTCACCCACCACCATATTTTTCAGAAAAATACTAGTAGCTTCAGTAGAAGAGAGGAGTTTTGTTTAGAGGAAGTGCGCCATCATTAGCTTTGAATGTGTAAGAACAAGTAAAGCAATGTTATTAATCACATGTATAAAACCACACCCAGTATACACGGAAGAGATTTGAATTAGGACCTCCCAGTCACTGACATCACAATCAGTTGTTAAAGGGACTGATGTCGAAGACCACTCGGTCACCGATGTCGGGTATACGATATTGTTAAACGTATGAGTGACTCTCTCTCCCTTTTCTCTCGCCAATATTTCCACCAAAAGTGAATTCAAGGCACATTTTATTGCAAGATTTGTGTCTTAGACCATGAGTACACCGAAGTGGGTGAAATTTGGATTCAACATTCTAAAAAGTGGTAGTTTTTTTTCAATACATCCTTGAAAATTCGGTAAAAGTTAATTGTTCTTTACATGCGTAGCCTACTTCTTTTCAATTTTATATTGTTATCGTAAAATCAAGATGTTTGATTTTCCAATTTATACTATAGAAATAGCAATACTCTCTTGGGCTAATTTTAGACTCAAAAGACGGACAACCAACCATAACAACGTTTTGTTGGAGGGGAACAGAGGCCGTCGAGCGATGTAGAGAAAGTACAGCCTAACATAGTTTCCAGGTGTCTTCATGAAAACTATGGAGGCACAAAATAAATATGATAATCTTGTGCCACAAAATTGGCACTAAGTACTGGCATATGTTCAAACATTTGTATCAATTCAGGTGCTGCCAAAAGCACACACTGTTTTTAGGTAGTTTCATGAAAACCATAGCGGTGGGATATTCTTGTGGCACAAATTAAACATTTAATTTTTACATAGGTTTCAGAATCGATGCTGTTATAATTTTGTACTACTACGTGTAATCACTAAATATTGCCACACATTTTAGAATCGGTACCGTTAATTTAGGAGTAATTATATGTGAAGTTGAGATAAACCGCTATTTTTTGGTGTTGTAACGGAAGATATGGTGGCACAAATTAGGCAGTACATATTGTCATAGGTTTCAGAGTTTGTGCCGTTAATTTATTTATAATAGTATTTGAAGTTGGAAATATATATATATATATATATATATATATATGTGTGTGTGTGTGTGTGTGTTTTCACGAAAACCATTGCGGTCCCAATATGTGAATAGTCTTTTTTTTTACCTTGTTTTACTACCTGTTCAGTGTATACGCATATGTAGTAATTACGTTATTGAGTTAGGGATAAGGATTAAGTTTACCCATATTTGCATGGGGTAAGAGTGGAAAACTATTTATAAAAAACCTTACTAAGTAAATCCAACCGTGATTTGAACCCCGATTTATTTGTCCAGTCTATTGAGAAAGTGATGCCATCTAGACAATGCTGCCATCGGAGTGGGTATTATTTAGAGGTGTGCTTAGAGTTAGAGTCAAATTATAGTAAATGCTCCATCTCTATTTAAATGTTTTAGTAAATGCTCAAGCTTGTTTCAAAGGCTTTTACAATACTAGAAACATTTTAGTAGCTACTCGTAATTTTTATCTTTTTATATAAAATTACTAGTTTTATTAATTTTATTCAATTTTAAGATATAATTCCATATCAAATAGAGTCCCTCACATTTATTTTTGTCTAACTAAAAAAAATTGTTTAACAATATTAAATTTATTTAAAAAATCGAACTTTAATGACTATACATTTTTTCTCAAAATTAATTAACTCTAAAAAAATATGAATTTGTTTATGGCTTATGCATGCATCTATTACAGAAATTCAACTTGAAATATTTCTTGTACAAATACTACTTTAACTCAAAAAGAACTAGGATGTTTTCAATTAAACTTCTGAATAATTAGCAGTCAAAATCCACATCATCCTCCAATTTTGATCAATAAGTTGCAGAACGGATAATGGATCGTTTTAAATAAACTTAAATTGTTGCTGATCGCCCTCAAAACCCAAGAAAAAAAGAGTTAACTGATCCAGACCCGAAGCATCTAAGGATAATCTGTGCGTAAATTAAAAAGAGCAATTTTTTAATTAAGCAAGCTTCATTTATGGGACTTGTAAGGCTGGATGCACACTGAATCGATAGTTGTGTGTTAATACATGAAGGAACAACACATTTTTGTGTTATCATGTATGTAGTAGCTCTCTCGAGTGTATGTTTCTGTATAGAGCGGGAACACACTGAATGTAACATGTTCGCACAAAACAATAACTAACGACAACACATGATAACACACGTTTACACAAATCAGCCGTGTTCCCTGCTCCCATAATTAACTAAACCATTTGCATGGGACATTTTGCTTAAAGCGTGTACCACCATCTTGCTTTCCAGTCTGTCGAGTTGGAAAGCGGAGCGTGTTGGTTTAATCTGAGTTTAGTTTTCTGTCAAAGATAGTTTTGATAGTTTATTGCTGTATGGTAGAAACATGTTGGCGCAAAAGAGGAAAGGAAACAATGTTGGCCTACTTACTGCTGAGTTAGATGTAGAAAAATACAGTATTTGTTCAGGAAAGGCCTGCATTGTATAATTTTAATATTAAGGACCATCATAACAAAATTTGAATCCATCCTTTAAAAAAATGTAGGTGAGCCCAGATACTTCCATCTTATTTATAAATGATCACTAACTACTCCCACAACAAAATAATTTCTTCCTCACTTTACTCCATCTTGATGTATATAGAAAACATGTTTGTTCTATTATGTTCCATGATCGAAAAATTACCTTTACACAAATTTATCCCATGGCATACAAACATTTTTGTTACATCGTGTGTGCACCCAGCTTTAGAATATGGTTTCGGGCTGGCGGTCATCAATTCGGACATACATTAAATTAAATAACAAATATAATATTATTTTGTAAATTAATTCCTTTATTCCTTGGATGCATGATTTATATTATTATTATTATTATTTAACACCTTGTCTTACTACCCGTTCGGGTTATACGCTTTAAGTACTAATTACGCTAATGGATTAGGGATTGGGAATGTTAAATTAGAGGAAGTGAACCCGCATTTGCATGGAGGGAGAGGGGAAAACCATTTCGGAAAAATCACCCCTAGTTCACCTGACCGAGATTTGAACCTCGATCACCCCATTCTCAGCAGTCGAGCTCAACACAAGCGCGTTAGCCAACTACGCCACCGAAGTGGGTCATGATTTATAGATCGCTTTAGTTTTTATGTATGGTATTAACATAATTTTGGTCAGAGTTTTAATAAAGTGAAATTAAATGGATGCTATTATTATTTTAAAATCACTAATATGTTCGAAACAAAGTTATTAAGAGAAAAATAAAAATAAGTACTACTGTTAAGACTTACAAAAAAGAAGCCAGTTTTCTTAGAAAGCAAAAATAAAAAAACCAGCTCCCATCAAAGCTGGCTAGAATGTGTGTGTAATATTCTAATGTTATTTTTAAAATACACTTTTTGTATGTTTCACAGAAATCAAGATTAAGTAAAGGAAAAAAATTGCTTTAGTAATGTTTTTGTTCTTGGCATCACGTCTTAATACCCGTTCGGGACCGTTATTAATGAAATAGCATTAAGTTATAGGATTTTTTTTATAATTTGTTTTATAGAAGTTTACTGTGATGTAATTAATAATTACTAAATAAGCATTTTTTAACACTTTCTTTGAAAATACATTCAAGGAAAAACGCATAGCTCATAACATTCCCTTTATGCCATAAACATACGTTCATTCATACACGGATGCATACTATTTTAATTGCTTTCGTTTTATTATTTAATATAAAATCCTTTAGTGGTTATTTTCCCTTTTGAGACTTAAAATATTGAAGTATTGCATCATTTTTATTTATTATTCACATGAACAAATAATTCCAATAATAACTTATGGCTACTTAGTTACCTCTTGAGACTTCCAAAATTACTTTTCAAGGTTGACTATGTGATATCTAATTTCTCAAAACATGATTTACCTATTAAAATATGAACAGATTGTTTGAATTTCATGAGCATTGCTTGATATCTAGCGCAGGTAGGGGTCTACACTTTTTAAAAGAGTAGCCCCTGTGCACGGACGTGTGAATCTTGAAGAAAGATTTTTTTTATCAGATTTGTATTATTTAATTTAAAAACCGTGCAACCGTAGGGTTTAAAGCCACTAGACTTAAAGCTAACTTCCTCGTAAAAACATTAGTCCCAGGTATCTCTGGATGCCTAAGCTAGTTTATAAATATTACAAGCATTTTCAAATACATCACGGGAGAAACTGCAACCCATCCTCCCGCCTCGAGACATAAACAAACATAATAAACAGATTCTTTATTTTATTTCCCTGTGGGGAATCACTGTTCAGTTCTTCGCATACAACATTTGTTTTAAATAAATATATTAGGTTATTTATATTTATGAGATAGTTTTAAAACCCATTAGATGTTGATCAACACTTGTTTACATTGAAAGGTAGCAAACTTGTTTTGTCCGCCAACTCCATGATTCTACATTAGCTACACATTAAAAAATTAAGCTCGTTTCTTTTATTTTTAGTGTAAATGTACCAGCATTTACGTGGAGAAAAAGAGTTAGAAACTATTTTGCAGAAACCACCTATCAGTAAATCCGGCTGGGATTTAAGCTTGGATCTTATAAAACTAGACCAAACTATGTTGACGTATTTTTTTCTCATGTATGTTAAACTTTGTATACTCAAGATTTCTCCCACGTACTTATTTACAGGACAACCTGCCATTAAATACTAGATAAAACGTTTAGCTTGATTTTAATTTGTTATTAGTAGCTCTGGAACTGACTTTATTGTTCACTCTCCCTCACCTCATCCTCCACACATATATAAATATACACTTCTATATAGGATAAATATCATAGTGATAAATGATATATACATAAACCATACCTAGGTATCCAAACAATAACTTCTGATGCAAATCCTTAGAAATCCCCCGGACAACCTAAATTTCTTGAAAACAACGCACCCTTAGACTCCATGACTGGGTGTTTGGACCGATTGGGTGCCAGCTATTTGGACACAAAGTGCATGAGTTCTCACTTCCTAGACTCCTCGATAAAACGGTGAGATGTTCTAAATAGTATACGTAAATACGACTTGTTACTTGGTTAAATAGCTGCAACTAAATTGCAGCAATTCCAAGTAACATGCAAATAATGCTAACATGGCCATTTCTACCAGTAATTACAAGTATATGTATCAAGAGATTCACACACATAATGGATATTACAATACATATTTAATATGATTCTAATGCAGGTCCATTTAAAAGTTGGTATCACCTGGGTCTCCCTTTTTAATATATTCTTTATTCACCACTGGCGACAACTCTGCTACAGAATGTGCTTAAAAATGCATCACTGACCGGCCGCGAGGATTTTGCAGGTCTGGTTAGAATATTACTAGGCGCGTTGAAGAGGAAATGGGAAATCCTACATTATCGTTGCCCATTTCCCTTTCAGCTTCTTTTTGGACGGATCTCACTCTCTTAATCCTTTTCCTTTATCTGAAGTCCATAATAATCACTAAAGTATAAACACGATCATTAGATACAATCGTTGGTGTTTTGGATAAGTGTTTCTTTTTCTTTAGATCCTAGTATTTAGTGCATACTTTCTAGGCACACGGTAGATATATATCATGCTCTAAAAATAAATTAACCTAATGTGGCACTCTTACTGCCTTGACACCTAGATATATAATAATTAGACCAAAAGAAGAACTAATATTATACAAAATAATACATGAACTCTAATTCGAACTAGTCACCTAGACGGGTGGGTAACCACTTTAATATCTCTGTTATGGGTATGGGCTTAGTTGTGGGAACGTAATTTCTCTCTCATTGAAATCTAATTGAAATTATCCTCGGAAAACGGTACAAGTGTAATGTTTATTCAACAATTATGTTGATTGTCACAACTTTCATTGCTAAATTGTTTCCGTTGGTGAAATTTGAGCTAGAATGAATATGTTCAGTATACAGGTAATAAGAGTTTAAACTTGCTGGGTAACAGTACAGATTTATATTTTCATTTTACTTTATTAAGGTGCTAGCCTAAAGTCGAAACTTCAAACAACCTATCACTTAAAAAATAAAGTTAACAAGGCTTGCAAAAAATAAATACATTGCCTTTGTGTAAAATAAGTTAAAAAACCAAAGCTTAGGTAGCTTGATAATTATATAGAGGATAAATAAATAAATAAATAAATAACAAAAATGATCTAATACAATAGGTATTATTTAGGGAAGAGTCCACAGTAAACAAATTTTAAGTAATTAGTTACAAGGAATTATAAAACTCAGAAAAGAAAAATCAAATTCCTTAAGTCTAGAACTATTGCTGATAAACCAACGGACCAGTGGGCTGAGTTTGTAAGTGTAACTGGTTAAAATAATATTAATATGCTAAGGTTTCAATATGGCACTGGCTATTGAATCACAAAATTAAATTCATTGGGGCTTTAAATAGTATTGCTTCCGTGAAAGTGAGAATACTCCTACGATTGGCGATGTGAGTGTGCAACTCGTGTTCGTATTCTGGTGTTGATAAACCCAATAAATATACGAATAATAATTATTATAAACTATCTATCTTTTGAGCCATAAAAATGTATATGTCACCGTACATGATAGGGTAATTGGTTGACCTCTGTATGCATGGTGTATCTTTTTTTTCTTTTGTTTTATTCGATACAATTAACGTGCACTCTCTGAACCGACTGATTATTTCAGCACACGAGAATTTCTATCAACGAGAGCGAAAGGGCCTACCAATTTTGCCGGGAAACGTATTTTCACATACATTCCAAAGTCCTTTTACATGCCTCAGTCAGCTTTACTTCCCCTCCGAAGTGAGTTGTGTTACGAATTTTTATCGTTCAACAAAATTCCGTCTACTCCAGCTGGGTTTGAACCCATGAACATTGGATCATGAGGTGAGCTCTTTACCCCAAGTTTACCGAGGTCGACAACCCTTCTATCAACTTCACTTTTCATACTCAAGAACATTGAAAAGAATGTCTTCAATTTCATAATTAAACATCTTCAGAAATATATTATCGAGTTATGTAATAATTACTATAAACGGTGCGACAACACTGAAAGTTTCAAGCAGTAGTTTTGGTTCAAACAGTATGTTTATTTTATAATTTTCTCATTGATAAAGTCATCGATAGTACATGCATGAGCTTAGTTTTTGTTAGTTATATAGTAATACGTGATCGATGTTCCCTATCGTTCATTAAGCTCTTTTTGGCATATGTGAACTAAATATCACCAAACGTTTGAGAAAATACTCAAAACCCTTATATTCAAACCGAAACTGATGAAGTTATAATAAAAAAAAATATGCCCTACTCCTTTTTTTAAACTCAGTGCCCCATTAAGCTTGTACGCTTAACTTACGTAATAAATTACGCCTTTGGTTTAGGTTCAAGAAAGGTTAATTTAGAAGAAGTATACTTTCATATTCTTGAAGAGAAATTGTGGTAAACCATTTAGGAAAAAACACCTTCAATACATCTGACTGAGATTTGAGCACGATCTCCTCGTCATCGGAAGTTTAATCTATTGCGAGAGTAGATCCTTAAAAAATGCAGCCACAGAAGCGGGTTTCTACTTTCTTGTTCGACTAACTGTTAGTATAAGAATATTTTGGTGCTTTTAACTCGTTATCATCGTTTCACAATTTGAAACTGTTTTTATTCATGGCCATTTTAAACCCTAGTATTCAAATGGTTCTTGTAGCCCCAAACTAAAAATAAAAATGTACCTTATGATGATTCTGTTTATCCTAATGTATGTGTTCTTACTTTGGTCTACAGCTGAAATATGGATTTCTTTCAAATTTTATATCCAGATTTTATAATATCGTACCTTGTGGTTCAATTGTGATTTTAGTTCAAGATCTAAATTTAAATACATTTTACCAATAACTTATTTTTGAAAGTTGAAATTTTTCGAAATTTTTTATAGGCTAATGATTTTGTTCAAAATTGATATATAAGGAGTGTTTGCTTAATAAATTATATTTTGTACATGATTAGACCTCAGACCTGTTTACGACGTGTTGATTATAATACTAGCTAATTTAACAGTACATAAACTTCAATTTGATAAGTGCATGGAAGTTTAGGCCTTGTTTGTAAAATAGTATGTGTTTGTGAGTTATTACATAAGAGTGAATAAGGCGAGAGTAGAGTAAATTATTTTTGAATAGATGAATTATACTATTTATTTGAAAAGGCCACGCACAATTGGCCACGGGTTAAAACGGTCCTAACGAGACAGATAACCGTTACAATACATTATTCCTAAAACATTTTTCCTAATGAAACTATTCCTAATATTAAATTTCCTTGAAAACCTATTTTGTTAATAGTAGTTTCATAATGACCATTTCCCCCCCAAAAAACGTGTTCCGGAAATGATTTTTCTTAATTAAAAATTCCTAAGCCTAATAAATCTTTATAAATTTTATAAATATAAAATTTTAGGAAAAATGTAGATAAAGATTAGTAAAAAATACGGGAATTGATAGCTACCAAGAACGTCCGAGAATTGTCCTTGCAACTAATTAATAGTGATTAAGTACACCAGTCTATCTGGGCAATTACCGCCGTCTCAAAATAAAGGGGATGATGCCAGACCCCACATGTAAGAAACATACATTCCCTTGACATAAACTAGCTGTGAAAACCCCCTCTTCTTACTAACATAAGATATGCTAACTATCTAACTAGATATCTCGCAGATATCACTAACTAGTTCTCACAGTAAGTTTATTATTTTATGGGACGCCGCTTAATTCTTCACCTAGCTCAATAATATCGGGATTCACGGGTCTCGAACCTCGGGACCTCAGAGTGAAATAGGACTGTATTCTTAGGTACTGAATAATAATAATAATAAATAATAATAATAATAATAATAATAATAATTATTATTATTATTAGCACCGCGTCTTACTACCCATTCTGGTTATACGCACATACGCTAATGTGTAATGGTGGTGTGATTGTGATATGAAATGATAGACTTACAGTTCAACGTAGAATCCGAACCACAGTGGAGCCCTGGTATTCCGCACATTCACCAGTTGTGATTAATACACGTCTTGTCAGAGGTGAAGGAAGGGTTTGGTAATCAAATAAATCTGTACCGGGACCAAGGATTGAGCCCCGGACCCACAGCACAAAAGTCGGACACCTTACCCCTATACCATCAGGTCACCCAGCATACATTTTGTTCCATGTTTTAAAGGTGTGGAAAAGAATAACCTAATCTCCTTCCTACAATGTTCCCAGTATCTTAATCTAGAACCAAATTTAAAAACGTTCAAGTCCAAGGAGACAGTCAATGCATACAAATTTAAAAGGGTTGGACATGAACTAAGGATGAATATAAAATAAAATTTAATTGAATATAAAAGTTGAAAATATATAGAAGTGAAAATGAAAAATTATAAGGAGAGAGTTTAAATCTTCACTTCAATTTGTCATCACTCGTATCAATTTATTCATTACGAACAAGACTCGCTATTCACTAGTTATCAGTCCAGCTGATGCCTTGATACGAGTAATAATGGCCGACAGTGAAAATAATCAAGAAAAAGTCAATAAACTTCCTCGAAGGATAAATCTGTTTGATAAGGAGGTGAGTGTTCTTCCATATTTAAGAACTCTTTATCATTATTTCATGCTGGAAGATTTTCTTTCCGTATTACTGTGAATGGATATAAATTGTATTTGAAATGCACGACAACATAGCGTCTTATGTCGTGGACGAAATTTTAACCCATTTTAATTTAAAGAAAAACAATAATTGTAAACTATTTCACAAATTAAAATATAAATGGAAAAACATAGAAGGGTGACAATTTTGTTCAAAATTAAAATATGAATATTTTCACCTTATCAAAATAATATACTTTGTTTTTCCGGGTAATAGGATAGGTGACTGAAAGCTAGCTTATTTCTGTAAACTTTTTTTCAAGCTATGGTGGATTAAATGAAAAAGAATGTTTTTTGTTTTGTAGCATTTTTTCATTTTTTTTTTTCATTTGGGGCTAGTTTTCACTAGAGCATTTGACACTCCGATTGATGCTACCAACAGACACAGCCATAGAAGTTTAAATGTGAATATGAATCGCTCCGGTTGGGTTAGTTGCTTAGTTACGTTAATATAATTCCATGGGTAGTTTCCGGGGCATTCGGTTAGGATTACTTTCTATTGGCTGCCCACATTTATTGTGGAACACAAATGAGTGAACCATCTGTGTTACAGTTTGTCGATGACGGAGTGTAGTTATTTTTAGGAAAATAGTAGGGTTAGGTAAAGGGTCAATTTATAATATTGTGAAGGTTTATGTATGGATGTGCTTAATTACATTTTCCACTATATGATTTGTGGATTCTATGTAAGCAGTACAATATCGGTGGCTGTTCAATGTTCACTGTGTATTTATATCGACGACATGTAACGTAATGGAAACCCTGTTGACTCTTGATATAACACATCAATACTATACAAAGGGAGTCAGTCCAACATATTATCTCGGTTAGTAGCGTGTCTGCTCAGTGAAAAAGGAGTCCCGGTTTCGATTCCGGACATTGTTTAAAATGTATCTTTCATGAGATATGGGTTTATGTATATATTTATATATATATATATATATATATATTTTATTTAGCACAAGTCTTATTACCCGTTAGGGTTATATGATAGTTATAAATTAATGACCAGGGTATGGGTGCTATCTATTCTGGATTTAGGTTAATTTAAAGTCGTGTGCTGATATAATCGGTCAGTTCATAAAGTGCACGTTAAAAATCTCATCTAAATATACAAGTTTTTCTTGGGCTATTTTTATATTGTAACTTGCCTTGTATATCAGAAGCTTAGAGGACAGTGTTCGTATCTTAGCTGGCGTTATGATGTTTTTTGTACCTAAAATTAATTCCCTATTTTAATTCTAGTCAAATGCTGCTATATATTATACTTCCTAAAAGGATTTATCCATGTTTATTTTCATGTCATCATTCAGTAAAACCCACGCGCTTAAGTTGAATGCTTACGTTCCGGATTAAATTTTAAAATAAGGTCAATGCTGAAACAGTCATTGGTTAAAAATGGATAGCTTAATACCCTACAAAATAGTAGGTTTTTACTAATTAATTCCTTTGTGCAGATACATCACAAACCTATCAAATCCCTTAGTGTTTTAAAACATAATGTTTCTTTGGCTGTTAGACCGACTATAGCACATGAGTACTTAGAAGAGTTTACACAAATAAATGATACCGACCTAGCCCTGGGACGTGATAGCGACCATTCTAGTGTCTTACACTATACTATCTAGGGGTACCTCTGATTGTCCTTAGATTTAATCTTGTAGGGGTCAAATCATGTAACTACATGTTGAATACTTGACTGACCAAGGTTCAAAATGTGTGCAGGATGGTACAATTATGTTCTCTGTGGGCGAATTATTTTAACATTGATTATTAATAAAACTAAGATAATACTTGGACCGTTGATCGAGTGGTCTAAAGTATTAAAATGGCATTTAACTATGTTGCCGTTGATGGAGAGGCCAGGGTTTGAATACAGGTGGAGTAAACTATCAGGAGAGGGCTACTACATGTGATTTTCAAAAATTGGCTTAGGCCCTTATCAGTCCACACTAATAAAGTTCGTATAAGCTACCGTTCTCAAACTATCCCATGGATTAGATTATGTCGGTTAGTAACCAGTGTGATAACGTACTCCTAAAATAGATACAAAGCACGTGTTATAGAAGAAGGTGGGTGTATGATTAAATCGGAAGTCAGGTCGGTCCAACGTTGTTCACCCCAAGGGCAAAATCTGATCACCAGCTTGCCCAACGAGCCAAATACCTTTCTTCTTTCTTCACGTATACGCTCACTCAACTCTAATAATAATTTCAACACTCGATCACAAGAAAACTCACCTTATTCACTCCTCTTCATAATCCCAATCATTACTCAAATTCTTTTACTGTTTCAGCTTCTCGTGCATGGAATAACCTAACCAACGGTATAAAGAAATTAGAATTGAGTGGTTTCAAGCGATAAGTTGCAAATAAGCTGCGTGTGGAAGCTCAATCGTGAGATAGAGGAGTGTGGGACGTAATCACACCATCCTTTGTGTGTTTATTTATGTGTGCGTGTGTTCTCATATTACGTAATCCTTGTGTATTTTAGCTCTAGTTTTTATACTTTTTTGAGTGTTTTTATATATATTATTTTCTTAAACTTCATTTTAGTTGTATTGGTTAAGTGTAAGAAAAGGTGGTGGCCTTAACTTCGCCATTCAAGTCTATTATTATTATTATTATTATTATTATTATTATTATTATTAGTCTATTATTAAAGATGTATTTGGTAATCCCATAAACTTAATATAGGCTTACATATAATTAATAAGCCATTTATTCGATTCAGTGGCCTCAGGGTCTAACGCGCTACTCTCGCAGTAAACTAAACGACCGATAACAGGGAGATCGAGGTAAGAATTTAGGTCGGAATTCTGAGTTTTTTTTCCTAAATATTTTTCCACTCCACGCAAATTAGGATACACTTCATATAAATATAGCCCTCCTTATCCCTAATTTCATTAGAGTAATTAGTACATAAGTGTATAACCCGAACGGGTGGTAAAACGTGGTGCTAAAAAACACATTATTTTCAATACTTACATATAAATTGTATTTTTGTTTGGAAGAATATTTCAAATTTTACTGCCAAATAAATAGTTTAACTACCCTCCCAAACCTGTATTATGAAATATGCACGCATACAGAATTTTAAAAAAACAACAGCTTATCATTTTAAATATATATCAACAAGCTTATATATTAATCAAATAAATGCATGATAAAATGCAATCATGAACGTTTAGCTAAATATTTTCATTTGAATCAATAACTATTTCACATCAGCCACCAAAAATTTCCCTTTTACCTCCAGGATATTATAAGGGACACATTTTCAGTGAACATGGGCCGCGGGTTTCACCACACTTTTATAAGTGATAACCGCTTGGAATCTGTAAAAATCATCATCTCGCTACATTTTTCAGTGCTTATATTGGGTCATGCTAAAGTATCGTTTAAGAGCCTCAAGCAAACAATTCATTGAAATTAACGTTTGCTATGGATGACTGAAACATTCATTTAAGTACACTTTATAAATTGGCACTTGGACACGGGAGTCAATCCTAGGACCTCTGGTTTAACACTTTAATTATCTACCAATGAGCCATCATAGACTCCGTTAAACTAAGGCCGATGTTTTGACCTGAGCAAGGGATTAATCTTGTTCGCTCAGTGGTATAACATAAGTGCGTAAATTTAAAGGTCTCGGGATCGATTGCCTTCACCCAAATGCTATTTTACAACAAATATATTTTAATTACTTCTTATAAATATGTCTCAAACATAACAAACTTTGTTAGTGGTATTTTAAAATCAACATGTCTCCTGTGCTAGCAGCCCAAATTTGACTTAAAATGGCGTAATAGAAGGAAGACGAAAATATTCAATTACAATCTTATTTGAAAAAAATAAGCTAAACTTGACATTAAATAAAAGGTAAGAAAATTAAAATACCACAAAACCTCTTTTACGAAAAGCCCTAGAGTTAATTTTGTGGAAAAAGCGAACAGGTAAAAAAAAGTTAGAAAAAAGTTTGGCATCGCGAGTTGATTTATTTTAATATAATTCAATAGAGGGCTCACCTTTGAAGTTGGCCACCAGAAATTTTTCAGCAGGAGGAGGAGGAGGGAGAAGGGACGGCAAAATTTGAGGATCAACTTGGCACGCTCTACTTACCAATCACTCATTGATTTATGGAATGTTATATATTTTCTCCTCTTGCACTAAGTTTGAAATTATATTTGGGCCAATTTTTAAAATGAGGTTTTAATGTAGAGTGTGAGCCACATTTTGATGCCAACACAAGACTATCCACACCTAACTACACACATGCTAGGGCTAGGCAAGGTATAATTTAGAAGACATTTACAGACACTAATGTTGAGAGAGGGATAACATTTAGTAAAATACACTTGGTGCCAACTTATAAAATCCAGTCGTGATTATATCCCCAACTTCCCCGTCATCAGAAAACCAGATTATAGTAGCATGTTTATTTTGATCACGTATCTTCAGCTTTAGGACCTTATAATATTACTTTCAACATCAAAATTACTCACGACAATTTAAGGGGAGAATAAGAGGAGTAGGCCCACCTTGGTGACAACAGGGTTTAAGGCGCCACTCTCTCAGTGGACTAGACTGACGGTGATGGTGAGATTAAGGTTCGAATCTCGGTCAATTGTTTTTAAAAATTATTTACCAACCTCCCTCAACGCAAATGAAGGTATACTTCCAGTAAAAATAACCTTATTCATCCCTAAATCCACTTGCGTGACTAGTTCATAGGGGTATAACCTTAACCATTAATAAGACCCGGTAGGCCCTACTAAAAAAAAGTTTATAGTGAAAGGTGTATCCGAATAAAGGTGTAAAGCGACTTAAAATACAGTAGTGATAAATCGAATGCGGTAAACCACCCTACTTATAGGCCTAGTTGTCGAGGCCCAAGGGTTGTACAAAATTGTAAGCCCTAACATTCAACAAAAAAAAAATTATCGATCCACATAATAATTTTTTATCACCATAGTTTACTATTTCAAACTCAATTTTAAACATATTTTAAATATGTTGATATTGTCTTCACCAGGACCCAGATTTCTATGAACTGAGATTGATTAAAACTTACCTCATAGTTTTAAAAAAGACTTCAAAGATTTTAAAAAAACCACTTCAAATATGGACTAAAGCTCGTAATAAGTTCGCACGACTAAATCAACAGACACTTAACAAATATAAGATTCAATGGAAAACCTTTAACAAACACAACATTTATCCTGTTAAATATAATGGTGAAGTTATAGATATCCCCTCCCAACGCAACCCTCCCCAGCTTAGTTGTAATATCGCACCAGGAATGTGTAATTTGGAACCAAATAAACTAAGAGAATACAAAGTTCATTGCTTACATTATCTTCTTATTCCAAAAATTGTGTGATTAAAACAAATGGTACGGAACTACACACGGACTTTCTCGCTTTATTGTTTGAAAATGAAGATATTTACTCAAAACTCGTAATATATGTGAAACGAAATAATATACACTAGCACTATAATTATTTAAAACGTTTTTTTAGTCCCGGTTTTAAATTTTATAATTTTGTTTTTAAAGAATTAATGTCCTCATTTGTATGTTTGGACCGATAAGAAAGTTCAATGTTGGGTCCACAAGGGTCAACACTTCGTGTTAAAGTTTCAACTTCCGGTTAAAATGGTCGACATTTTATTAGGTGTCGCAAATCTTCATGTCATCGCATTGCTATTAAATTCTTCATTTATAAATTTTGACCAATAAAAACATGCAAATATTGACTATTGAGTCTAAGATGGATATAGATCATTGTTGTAAAAACATTCCTCCTAAGAGGTTTAAGCAAAATTAACAAACTTTTGGAGAGACTTACTTATATTTAATTACTCTATGGCATTAGAGGATTATTGAGTTGGATCTCTTTACAACTAAAGCTCAAATTGTATTAATATATTTACCAATATCTCAGACACTGTTGGATTTATAAAAACTATATTTCATATAAAAGTTTTTTTGTTTTTAATAGTACTACAATTTTGTAATGATAAGTTATTTAGTATCTCAAATAGTTGTGGGAATACGGAAGTTTCTGTTTCTGTAAGGTACCTTAAAATTAATTTTCATGGTAAAATGAAAATATCCAATTTATTTATAATCTTAATCAACACCTAAAAACTAACTTTAATCAAAATCGTTAGAGTCGATGTTAGAAAATCGATTGTTTCTCTTTTCATCCTTTCTTAAAATACTCTTAAATTTAAGTTTAAACAGACACACAGACAGACGTCATTGCAAAGATAACTTTTTAGGGTTTGGGGGCGGGCCTTGGGACGTCGACATCCATCAACACTTTAGGTTAGATTTTCTTTTGGGGTCGCAATACTTTTACCTTTTGTGTTCGAAAAGTTAAAAAAATATATATATTTACTTATAGCTTGAAAGTTATTAGTTTTATAAAAATTACTATTCGATTAAAATATTTGTATTATAAAGAAACTTACATATTTGTAACAATAAGTAATTTCATATCTCAAATAGTTTAGGAGATATTATAAAATATATATATATATATATATATATAATTTACTCATCAGACCGTAGAACTTAGTCATTTCGCCGAAATATTGAGAGAAACCATTTTGTTTGGAATATTTATAAATGTTTAGAAATGATATTTAATCAAAATCGTTTGAGCCGATTTTGAGAAAATATACTTTTTCTCTTTTTGCCGTTCAGTAAACTACCGTTAATTTTATGATTAAATATCCATTTCCATAAACCCCTTAGGTAAACTCTAGAAAAACTCTAGATACCCAGTTTTAGCTCAATTGGTAAAATAGTTTAAGCTCTAGTTTGAGAAACAGACGGAAAGTCAAAAGCCCCTTTTTTAGATTCGAGAGGTCATGAAACGTCAAGATTTATCAAAATCTTGAGTTCGATTTGTTTGACGATCACCATACCTTTCTCTACCTGTAAGATAGTGAGAAAGTAAAAATGTATCGTTTAACATTTATGCATTAAAAATAAGGATAGTATATAAAAATATACTTATTAACATGAATGCTTAAAATTACTAAAATATTACTCATAATGACTCAAAAATGCCTAATTGACTAAAAAATAATGCAAACTAAGAAAATATTATTTTAATTTCCAAAATTACAAAATAATTACAAAAAGATTTCTTTTAAAATAAACAATTTTACAACAAAGGGAAAATGAACAAAGTAATTAATGTATGTACTTATAATCATTATATATGACGAACAGAAAACAATCTAAGAACTATAAAAATAAAAATAGTTTTTATTTTTCCATAAATGTTTGTCAGAAATAAATAACAATTTACATATCAAGCGTATTGTTTTATGTATCAAGACGGAGGGAAGTTTGTCAGCGACGAGAACTTCTACTAGTCTTTTTACGCTAAGGAAAATTGGTGTAGCCATTAAACGCCCATACATTTTCTATCTATATCCTTTTTCACTCTAAGCATTAGCTTAAACCATTTTTAATAGTGACTTACGATCATAACTATAATAAAATAATAATAATGGTAACCGAGGTATTCTTTAATATAAAATTTATGTAATGTTAATTTATCTCATACCATCATTTCATTTTCACGGGAATGTCAGACCGTAAAGTTGTAGGACTATAAAAAGATTAAAACTGATGGAAGACCATGGTCTAAATGTATACTGGTCTGGCTACTATCTAGTTCCTGTGTTCATATGTTGGAAGACGGTGGATTAGGTTGTTCTATGTTTGTCTGCACTCGTGTTCATTTAAGTAATTTTTAGGTGTTAAATGCTTGTTTAAGAGGGTTCTTATGTAAAAACACCATTAATAATATTTTTTATTTGCAGTAGTGATTTTGACTTCAGAGTAGTGTGTTAGTTTCAACTAATATCAAAGGGAAAAACCGTATTTAGTTTATTATGGCAGAACGATGCAAAAAGCGTGAGCTTGAAAGCCTTGGTGCTGGAACGAGTTTAGGGGGCCTTGCAAATAAATATACATTTTTTCTTCTCTTCACCAGCATCATGGAAGTTGTGACACTCTCTGTTGTGGAAAAGATCAATATTATAATTATTAAATATGTGTGATAAGGAAATATATAACTTGAAAAGGGATATTGCTGCAGCTAAAGAGAATCTGGAACAATATACCAAATACATTAAAAGAAAAATACAGCTTCGTTACCTTGACTAAATCTAACTGTAAATATACACCGCAAAAAGTATTTTACTCGTTTGTAAATCTCAGTGTTGTCAATATTATTATTTATTATTATTTAGCACCTCTTTAAGTACTAATTACGCTAATGGATTAGGAATTGGGAAGGTTGAATCAGAGGAAGTGAACCCGCATTTGCGTGGAGGGAGCGTGGAAAACCGTTTAGGAAAAACCACCCTCAGTTCACAAGACCGAGATTCGAACTTCGATCTCCCCGTCCTCAGCAGTCGAGCTTAACATGACTAGCGCGTTAGCCAACTACGCCACCGAGGCGGGTGTTATCAACACAAGGAATATTTTTACTCTGTATGAAGTTTAAAGATCAGAGTTTACTACCGTTCAAAATTTACTCGATTTGGATATGTCAAACATTTTTTTGGATATTTGTACTATTACATAATGAAAGTGTTGAATTCAATTTCTACGTTTTTAAGGTTTTATTAGGGTAGACACAATGATGGCTAGTGTAATGTTATTTCACACACACGCACATACCAACCTATTCCTTTTATAAATAATGTGTATACTTTTACTTACATTTGTTTTAGCATCGCGTCTTGCTACCTGTTCAAGTTACACGCATATGCACTAATTATGCTAATGATTTAGGAGTGAGAGATGTTGAATTTATAGGAAGTGTAACCGCATTTACGTAGATGTAAAATGGAAAACAATTTAAAAAAAAAAACTATTCTCAGTACAGCCGACAAGTATTCGACACCCTATCTTCCTGTCATCGGCAGTCTAGTCTAGGATGAAAGTGATGCCCAAGACCATATGGCCACCGATTTGTTAAATACCTAGACCTACATGTAGAATATGTTATTTTACTTGTAATTTAATTCCTGAACATACTTTTTTTTATTATTGAAGTAGTGAATATCCACGTTTAAAATTACTAGTGAAATGAGCATTTTTTGTAGTATTTACATCAAATGTAAAAATATTGTAAATATTTAATTTTCCTTGACATAAACTATTATACTTTTCATGATGTGCTATCATTTTATTTGTATCTGTATTGTTTGTTGGATGTTTAACCCTTTGTTGCCCAGCTATAAGGTAAAATGTATAGTCCTTTGTTGACCAATGGTACTTTTAGGTACCACCTTCTTTTAGACCATATAATAAATTACTTGGCAATTATGTCAACACAAGGGCCCGTTGGTACTTTTAAGTACCTTCTTCCTTCACAAAGAAATTAAATTTTATCACATTGAACATACTATGTAGAAACAGGAAGTTATTTTATTATTGATAGTGTCATGCTATGACTTCATGTATTGGTTTATCTTTTTGTCAATTTATTTATGAGTGCTATGGCTAGACATTTAAATATTATATATAAGCATTGTGTTTAGTTATATATATGGATATTCCAGTGATATTTTTAGAAGTATAGCAGTGCACATATTTGTTTTATTTGGTTATAAATGTAGTGGACTGAGAAGTACCAATGGGCTACTAGAAGTATTTAGGATATATTTTGAATTGGACTTATAAGTACCTTTGGGCTGCTAATAACTAACGTAAAACAAAAACAAGTACGTCCCCCTTTTCAATATTAGTTATATTATTATAAAATATATACATTTGAAAACAATTTTAAAATACTTTTTCATACTAGGTTTACTCTATAGGCCTAATGTAGTTTTATTTTTTGTAGGTTATGGCAGACAAGAAATTGAACACGTGTAGGCCTACTGTTTCTGACAAACAAATTCTAGATATTTTGTGGGACGAGCTTCCATAGGACAATAATCCTGACACTGATTTTGAATCTGATGATGATTTGGATAGTGAGCAAAATGATGATGTTGAGGATATTCCTAGAGATATATCTAATAGAAACACATTTGATGACATTTTCCTGACTGAATTTTCAAAACAGCATGAAAGTACAGATACTATCAATTCACAGACAAATAATCATTTGGATCGATCAGTTGATGTTGACATAGTCAATACTATTCCCCTTCCAGAGCCAATTAATACTAATACATATAAAAACTATTTCAGAATTTTATTTATATTTAAGTATTTATATTATTCTTTATTCCATGTAGGTTAGTATATGTTTGTAACATAGACTCTCTATAGCCCAACGGTACTTGCAAGTACCATATCCTGAAATAATTGAAATATACAAATTTTGCTAAAAAGGAAAATATATGTGTATTGTATAAGTCTAGTAGACCACAAAATCATATAGTTAACTTTAAAAATTTGTAACATAACATTGGTGGGCAATAACATGTAAGAAAGTTAATGGTACTTAAAAGTACCTTCTGTCAACAAAGGGTTAATATCAAATGTATGTTATTTTATATAGTTAATAAGTGTTTAGGCCTAATTGTTTTTTACGGGGCTGGTTTAATTATTAAAATGTTCTTTGAATAGCTCGGTGCTTGTGGTGACTTGTTGATATTATCACCTTTTTTGTATTTGTAAAATATTTCGTATAAATTTGATATTAACAACATGTCCATTGTAGAATTTTTTGTAAAGGTAAGATTTTTGTTGCATTTATTTTCATGGATTTCTATGAAACACGAATTTCTAATTTGTGTTACTTGGAGCGGTATATATTTCATATATACAGTACATACTTATCGAACCTTTTTTATATTATTTTAAATGTTCTTAGGGAGAAATATCTTACCATGACAACAATTTATAGAGCCAAAAATTATACATATATTTCAACCCTTTTTGAAGGCCCTTTATTTTTAAAAGGTTGGGGCGTTTAGCTCCTCTCATTCTGCTTTAAGTCGGGGTTGGTTTTACGAAATGTTGAGCTTCACCTACCTCTTGGAAGCGATTTTGAGTTACAAGCGGCGTTTAGCTTGTTTGAGCTTGTGAGCGTAAAAATCCAATACACTGAATCAATGAGGTTTGGTCACACTTCAAGTGGGAGCGTGAATATTTCATTAGTCCCTCAACGCCCGATACCACCTAGAAACAAACCTGTTTGCTTTTTATCACTTACTCTTTCAAGTTCCAGGTGTTTTGAATGGGTCAACATTCAATACTGTCCAACATTAACTCCGAAGCTCTTATCGATGTTGTATATTAGTTGCATAACTTTTCTGTCTCACATTGAAATAAACAACCATGGTGCTTAAGTAGCCGATATTTAACAGTATTTTCTTCAATGTATAGAATATATAAAAGCTGAAGATATAAGTATAAATAATTAATATTCAAAGCGTTGGGCGCATGGGCGCATAGTCTAATACTTCATCTTCGCAATAGACTCGACTGCCCATGACAGGGAGATTTGTGTTCAAATTCCTGTAGGATGTAATGAGGTTGGTTTTACTAAATCGTTTTTCATTCCCTCTCCACGAAAATACGGGAACACTTAATATAAATTAAACCTTCTTCATCCAAAAATAATTATTGCAATTAGTATACATACGTATAACCTGAATAGGTAGTAAGACTCCGCGATGAAAAAGAAAAAGAATTGTATGGAACTGCACACAGACTTTCTCGCTCTATTGTTTAAAAAGGGAGATATTTACTAAAAATGTGTTATATAATATACACTAGTGAACCCAAGAAAAATGTGCACCATACATACGTAAAGTATTTTTTGACCCACTGTTTTAAATTTTATAATTTTATTTTCAAACAATTAACCTCTTCATTTATATATTTGGACCAATAAAAAATACTGATATTGGGTCCTTAATGGTAAACACTTCGTATTAAAATTTTGACTTCCGGTTAAAATTATCGGCATTTTATCAAAGGGTACACATATTATGGTTATCTCATATCTATTAAATTACTCTTTTATAAATTTTGCCCAATAAAACAGGTAATTATTGACTATTTAGTCTAAAATGGGAGAGATAGAAGCATTGTAGCTGATTTTGAGATAATAGAATTATTCTATTTTCACTCTTTAGTAAATCGCATTTAATTTTAGGGTCAGACAGATGGGGTTGCAAAAACCACATTTTAGGGTTTGGGGGGGTCATGAAACGTTGGCATCCATCAACATCCCGGGCTAGATTTTTTTGGCGGTCGTAATACTAAACTTAAAGTGTTGGAAAGTTAAAAAAAAAATGATTATAACTTGAAAACTTTTGGTTTAATAAAAATATATTTCAAGTAAAGATTTTTACTATAAATAGATCTACATGTATGCAATGAAAAGTAATTTCATATCATAAAGACTTGAGGAGAAAGAAAAAAATAGATTTTACGCATCAGAACGGAACGCTTAAAGTAATTTTGATGAAAAATTGAGAGTAGCCATTTGGTTTGTAATATTGATCAAAGCTTAGAAATGAAATCTAATCAAAATCGTTAAAGCCGATTTTAATAAATTCGATTTTATCACTTTCCACCCTTAAGGAAAACTACCCTTAATTTTAGGATTAGATATCCAATACCAAATATTTCTTGGGGTAACCATATGAAAACCCTAGATACAAAATTTTAGCCCAATCGGTAAAATAGTTTAGGCTCTAGTCTGAGGTACAGACTGACAGACAGATGGACAGCCAAACAGACGGGATTGCGAAAACAACTTTTCAGATTCCTGTGATCATGAAACGTCGACATTCATCAAAATCTCGAGTTCAATTTTTTTGACGATCACAATACTTGCTCTACCTGTAAGGCTCAATACTTCGTATTAAAATGTCTACTTCTGGTCTAAAATATCTCGACATTTTATTAGGGATTGTTCATCTTGTGGTTATTGCATTTCTATAAAATTCCTCATTTATAAATTTTGACCTGTAATATAGGTAAGTATTGACTATTATTATTATTATTATTATTATTATTATTAGCACCGCGTCTTACTACCCGTTCGGGTTATACGCACTTACGCTAATGTGTAATGATAGGGTGATTGTGAGATGAAATGGAGGACCTACAGTTTAACGTGGAATCTGAACCACGGTGGAGGCCTGGCATTCCTCACATTAACAAGATGTCTTGTCAGAGGTGAAGGAAGGGATTGGTTATCAGATAAATCTTTGCCAGGACCGGGGATCGAACCCCGGCCGCCAGCATAGAAGTCTGACACCTTACCCCTAGACCACCAGGTCACCTTATTGACTATTGAATTTAGAATGATAGAGATAGATCATTGCTGTATAAAAATTTCCCCTAAAAGGTTGAAAGAAAGTAAACATACATTTTTGAGCGACTTGATTATTTCCTACTCTACGTCATTAGAGGGCGTTAAAATTAAAGTAGTATCTCTTTACAACTAAGGCTCACAAAATTGTATTAATATATTTGCCAATATCTAAGAAACTGTTGGATTTATAAAAAATATATTTCACATACAAGTTTTTAATTTTTAATAGCACTACAATTTTGAAATGATAGCATAAGTTATTTAGTATCTCAAATAGTTGCAGAGATATGGAAATTTCTACCTCTGTAAAGCACCCTAGAATCATTTTCATAGGAAAATTAAACTATCCAGTTTATTTATAATCTTAATCAATGCCTATATATATATATATATTTAAAAAAAATATCTAGCAGCGCGTCTTACTACCCGTTTGGTTTATACACTTAAGTGCTAATTATGCTAATGGATTAGGAATTGGGAAGGTTGAATTTAGAGGAAGTGAACCAAAATGTGCGTGGAGGGAAAGTGGAAAACCGTTTAGGAAAAACCACCCCAGTTAACTTGACCAAGATTCGAACCTCGATCTCCCCGTCCTTTGCAGTCGAGCTCAACACGACTAGCGCGTTAGCTAACTACGTCACCGAGGTGGGTAATTCCTATATACAAACTCTAATCAAAATATGTAGAGCCGATTTTGAAAAAATCTCTTTCTTCTCTTTTTACCCTTCAGTAAACTACCGTTATATTTAGGGTTAGATATCCAATTGCATAAAACTCCTTGGGTAAACCGTATGAATACCTTAGATACCAAGTTTTAGCCCGATCGGTAAAATAGTTTAGGTGCTAGTCCGAGGTACAGACAGACAAACAGAAAGTTAAAAAAAATCTTAGTTTGGACTCGTAAAAAAAATAGCTTGAGATTTTGATGAATCTCCACGTTTCATGAGCCCCCCCGAATCTAAAGAAAGTTGTTTTTGAATTTCGAACTTTGAATAGCTAGAGAACAAACAGCACAAACCATCCAAGTACACCACTCTCTCAACTACTTGACTGTAAAGCATGCTACGCGCTCACACAGGTCGAGTAGATGTTCTACTGGACATTCCAGTAACAATTTGTGGTAAGTGATCTAGTAAATAAGAATGCTTTCTATTCACTTGACTCGCCTACCTGCTGAAAGCTAATATGCGCTTAGCTACTGGAATAGATAAAATTGTTGTTTATGTGAGTATAGCTACTGGCGTTTAGTTACTTGCTCCAGTAGCTTGCCTCCACACTCGACTCATGTAAACTAACCTTTTTAAGGACCATATGCAAGAACTTGACTAAGTGAATACTAAGTGGACACTTGTATGGGTGTGCATGCGTCATCATAGGTGCTCGGGACCACACTAACGGTCCATCAAGCATTCACTAAAGTTCTTTCAAACCACTCTAGTTCATGCCGCACTTAGAAAAGTACGCCAAATATCCCTTTATTGGTCTAGTTCTATCCAGTTAAACCATTGCACTCTCTCCCTTTCAGGTCCATTTTAATGTTACTCCCTCATCTGCGTCTAGGTCTTCCCAATAATCTCTTACCGTTGGGCTTACAATTCAGTAGTCTGAACATTGTTTGATATTCTTCCATTTACGCTGCATATCATGCCCAACGTAATCCAAGAGACTTGACTATCCTAATAATGTATTGTGATGAGTGAAAGGTATGTAACTCATCTTTATGTAATTTACTCAACTCCCCAATAGCCTCATACCTTTTTAGGCCAAATGTCTTCCTAAGTACCTTGTTTTCGAACAACCTAAACTTATTTTCGTCATTCAAGATAAGAGTCCACGTTTCAAACCCTAAAAGAACATTCGCTGAAGTTATTCTTTAGTAAATTCTGAGTTTTACATTCCTTGAAATCAGATGAGATGTCAACAACTTACTGACACAGTAATACCATGCGTTCCCCATGCTTACCAAGTGAGATTTGAGGGATCCCGAATTTGTCGTTCGGTATGACTGGCCAACCAACCTTTAAGTTACAAAAAGCTAATAGCACTTTCCCATGTAAATGCCACTTAGCACTCAAATCTCTTTCTATGTGGCTTTATTCTAGTGGAGAAATTAATCACAGAAAGGGTCACGTGGTATACGAGAGGGGTTAGAAATGCAAAATAAGACTGGACTGATTAGGATAGAATAACTTTACATTTCAAACTTCAATTTATAGGTTTGAAACCGTAATCTTTAAGTGCTACAATTAAATTTTCCATTGGCCAGCTTAATTTTCCTGATCTTTAAATAAAAAAACCACTCTCTTCCTTAAGCAGAGATTCTAGTAACTACGTGCTTGCAATTTACCTCATTTGGTCTATAGATTAGCCGCGATTGTATATTGTTATATTAGCAATTAAGTAGCGATAAAAATATAATCTTCTTTTTAAAGAGCATTAATAAAGTGCCTATAGAACCTAACTATAATTTTGGAATGTGACAGTTGTCATCCAAATTCATTTTCTTGCGGTCAGTTCATAAAACGATTAAAGCCTAATTATTTTATTTTTATAGCCAGTTTTTAAAGTGACTAAAGTGTGTGTATGCATGTTTTTATTGTTCTCTCTATCTCTAAACATTTCAGAAATGATTGGATACAGCTTGTTTTTTTTGTTTTGTTTTTTTTCGTGAAAATATTATTTGTCCTTTTACTGACTCTGCAGGAGTCCAGTAATAACCCATAATAGTATGGGAGACTTTGCTGCCTTTCTTCTCGTGTCAGCTTGTCAGCCGCTATGACTTCCAAGCGACCCTTCTCTGGTAGCGCCAGTGCGATATTGCACGTCACTCACTTGATACAGTATATACATATGTTAAATACTAGAAGTTTGTTACAAAGTTTTCTCTTTCCTTTTAAATTTATTTAAATCTAATGTGTATCACCAATTCACTGTAGGTTTTTTTAATTTTTTTTTGGAAAATTGTGGCCACACTTTGTTGGGAATTATTAAGACTACAGTTTTACAAGGGTATTAGTTATTTATATTAGTCCTACTTATCTAATATTTTAGAAAGCTATATAATTAAATATTTACACTTGCATTCAATTGTATTGTATTAAAATAAACGTTTTGATTTTAATATTTTTGATAGTAACATTTCTAATAAATTTGTCCTTGGAAATTTAAGTTCTAGGTATATTTATGCCTTCTCGGTCATCTAGAATAAATATTTAGATTAGCTCTTTTGGCAGTTGTATTCACAGCACTAGCTCTATATTTGATGAATTATTTGACTTTTATCGCAAAAAAGAGTAAAATTCAATTTTTAAAGGAACTGCCTTACTACTGAAGACATAAATATTATGTTTTACATTAAAACAATTAAAAATGCTTTAATTTTAATGGTTTTGTATAAATTATTATTATTATTATTATTAGCACCGCGTCTTACTACCCGTTCGGGTTATACGCACTTACGCTAATGTGTAATGGTAGGGTGATTGTGAGATGAAATGAAGGACCTACAGTTTAACGTGGAATCCGAACCACGGTGGAGGCCTGGCATTCCTCACATTCACAATATGTCTTGTCAGAGGTGAAGGAAGGGTTTGGTAATCAGATAAATCTGTGCCGGGACCGAGGATTGAACCCCGGCCGCCAGCATAGAAGTCTGACACCTTACCCCTAGACCGCCAGGTCACCTTTTGTATAAATAATTTCCATGATTTTTGTTGGTAGTTATTGAACCTCGTCGTACCAACTTAATGTCTACATTTACTAGTTAAAATTTGTGTTAAGTTATCATTGTCATTATTTATATTTATTCAATATAATGTCCTCTTATGTAATTTTCAGTGCTGACATGTTATAGGTCTTGTATCAGTACAGTAATAAAGGAAATTGAAATTTGAGTTAAAATTGTAGTATTATAATAAAACTCTTACCGTGAGGGAGCTTACTAATTTCTTGAATAAAATTTCGAGTGAACAACAAATCAATCCTAGCTTAACTGGTTTTATATCTCTTAGAAATCAAATACTTTCCAAATAGGCAAACAAACTATAGTAGCTGAACTTAAGACCAAGATTGGTTTATTTAATTTATAATTTCAATGATGATTTTAATATTCAATAAAAGTGAATTTTTCTTTAAAAAATTAGGTGTGCAAGATATTTCATCTTCTGGATTTTAAAATGATATATCAAAATGAGAATTTATATTTTATTCAGTTTATCCTTTATTTTTGTTTATTAGTACTATTTTATTCCGTAAAAGGATTTCTAATATACAGTATGTTGGGGTTTTATTCAAATTATACTATGAGTCCTAGTTTAAAGGGTAATGTGGTTGTGATTTAAGAATATGCAACAGCAATAGATTTCAGAAGAGATGAAAACCAACCTATGAAAAAAATAATGCCAATGCACTTATTTTGGGTTTAGACCTCGTGCTCAAGAGCTATAATTAAACATTAAAATCTAAAGGATTAATAATCTTGTAGTTACACAAGTTGGTGAAAACAAATATATACTTTTTTTTATGTGATCTTTCAAATTGAGTAAATAAATGTACTCCTTGAGTGTATTATATAATTAATTCTCATTGTTTTATATTATATTAGTCAGTAGGACCCTTCGTCTCCTAATACTGCCATTAAATTGTAATGCATTAACTATTTAATTTTCACAACCATATTTATATATAAAAATATTTGTGTAAATAAGAGCTTATAAATCTTTCTATATATTTTTATATCAATATTGACATAATATATTATTTTAGATTTTTTACTATTCGTCTTTTAAAACTTAATTTGAGTCACTAACAATCTCAAATGGCTCGATATTTATAATTTCAGTAAGTAATATCGTATTGAAATTTTAAATTAACGAGGTTATCTCAACTAATTTTGTTTTAGTAAACTCTAAGGTACTTAAACAAAAGATAAATGAAACGGTGCACCAAAGAAACATCGTCTCTCTGAGACATCTACTTAAAACTTGTAAGATATTTGAAATGAAATAATATACATTGTTGTAGAAACATGATGGAGGAACAAAAGGGCATCACATTCCACTAAAGAGAATAATTGAAATAATATACACTTTTACATAAACATATTGGGTGAAAAAAATAGCATTAATGTTCATCAAAGCTATGATTATCAATTTAACATACGAAAACATATACATTATAAATGATTTAATTATTATTATTAATTTTTTTTAGCACCGCGTCTTACTACCCGTTTGGGCTATACGCTTTAAGTACTAATTACGATAATGGATTAGGAATTAGGAAGGTTGAATTAGAGGAAGTGAACCCTCATTTGCGTGGAGGGAGAGTGGAAAACCATTTAGGAAAAACCACCCCCAGTTCACCCGACCGAGATTCGAACCTCGATCTCCCCGTCCTCAGCAGTCAAGCTCAACACGACTAGCGCGTTTGGTTACTACGCCACCAAGGCGGGTAGCTGATTTAATTACAAAATTATTTGTTTTAAAACCTATATTTCGAATAAAGTAATTTTATTTTTAATAGTACTACAACTTTACAGTAATAAGTTATTTTTTTGTCTCATATAACTGTGGAAACATGATGAAAATGAGAAATTTCCACTTATATAAAGTACCATCATAAAAAGAATAGAGTTAAAAACAGCTAACACCAAGAAAATATTTAAATATTTAAGTGAAAACTCTGAATCAAATGTTTCTCTAACTCTTATTTTATTTTGAGTATTTGTTTTTTTATTCAAGTTAATCATTCAAGGTAAGAGTTTTAGTCAAGATTGTTTATTAATAGATTTACTTTAACAACCAAGCAAAAAAAACAGTCCTTCTTGCAATAGATATTTTCCTTAAGCTTGAAAGAAGATTCCTTTCACTTTATTTAGTTGATTTAGTTCCATTTGAAATTATTCTGTAATACGATTACTATTAGTACTGGGTGAGTCTCTAAGTAAAATAAAAGCGGGATTATCCCCAGTAATCCAAAGAAGTCAGTGTATTAAATCCATTAAATTATCTTTTAGAGATTTGAAGCTGGCACGTTTTCATGAGAGTTTTGATTTTAAAAATTAAAGGTACTATACAATCCTACAAATTTTCTCATATTGTATTATATAGCTTCAAAGAATATTTTCATAAATCGGTTTTACTGCCCTTAAATAAGTTTTACTCATAAAAACAAACACATCATCACACAATAATCACAATATTAGTTAATATAATAGACCCTATAAGTTTTGAACCAAATTGTTCAAATAAAAATTAACTAAATAAAAATTTTCAAAACTAAATATATCGATGATTACCCTAAAATTATTTGTTATTGTGAAAATAAAATCGTATTTTTATTTATGATGAAAAACTATTCACAAATTTTCCAGTTCGAATTTAATCTTCAAGGTTAATTTCCAAAAAGTTCAAATTTTCTATAATTTGTTGTAAGTAAACTACCCTTAAAATAATTTACTTTATATCAATAAAGATAAGTTATTATTCATATGTAAAATAGTCTCCCAATCCAAATTTGAACCACATCACTAAATAAAAGAATTTAAATATTAAAAAAAGACTCATTAGTAAACTACTCAAATCCAAGTTTTCCCCCCAAAACAATAATACAGTTTTATTTGTCAGTTCATGTCAAATACTCACAAAATATACTTCAAAGCAACAGCGTTAAAGCCATTTTTAAAATAATTCGAATTTTTAAATATCACTCATTAATAAAATACCTTTTATCGAACTTTCACAAAAATCGATGGAGCCATTTTTGAAAAATTAGGAATTAAAATATTTACTCATCATAAGCTACCCTTGGTAGAAGGGTTAGGGTATAAAACAATTTGGTATAGCCCTACAGTATCTAAATATAAAGTTTAAAAAAAATCCATCCAACCGTTCTGGTTCCGTGACCAGCGTTAGAAAGAAATACAGACACGGGGTCAGGCAGAATGGTAAAATCCACTTTTTTGTGTCCGTGCTCTCATAAAAAGTAAAAATGTGTCCTATTATCGAGATCGAGTTTTGTCACGATCTTAATACTTTCTCTTGGTATGAAAAAGTAAAAATACTAAACATTTTTTCTTTATAGTAGTCGCTGAATAATTTAAGTGGAATGTTGGTTTGCAATGGCTTATCAGTCATTAATTTTAAAATAATTGCTAAATGATACAAAAACACATTCTTTTACTTTCTCACTATCTTACATGTAGAGAAATTATTTTGATAGTTAAAAATAATCTAGCTCGAGATTTTGATAAATTTCAACGTTTCNTGGATGATGCCGTCTCATGACCTCCCGAACCCTAAAAAGTGGTTTTTGCAATGCCGTCTTTCTGTTTTTCTGTTTAACCCTAAAATTAAGAGTATTTAAATAAGGGGTGGAAAGAGAAAAAAATCGATTTTCCAAAAATCGGCTTTAACAATTTTGTTTAAAATTTGTTTCTGGTTGTTGATTAAGATTATAAATAAAATGGCTATTTTCATTTTCCTACGAAAATGAGTTTTTGAGTACTTTACAGAAGCGGAAATTTCCTAATCACTGCAACTATTTTAGATACTAAATAACTTATCACTACAAAATTGTAGGACTGTTAAAAATAAATGAAATATATCTTTATAAAACCAATAGTTTCTTAATAATTGAAAATATATTAATACAATTTTGTGAGCTCTAGTTGTACAGAGATACTACTCAAGTCTTAGACTTAACGCAATAATTCTATAATTCCATAGAGTAAGTAGATAAGCAAGTCACTCAAAAAGTTGATGTTCTTGTTTTTCTTAATTGCTTGGAGGAAATGTTTGTACAACAATGATCTATCTCTATCATTTTAGAATCAAAAGTTAATATTTATCTTTTTTATTGATCTAAATTTATAAATGAGGAATTTAATAAAAATGCTACAACCATAAGGGACGTATGCAAGAACTTGACTAAGTGGATGCTTTGCTGACACTAGCGTGGGTATGCTTGCGTCATCATATGTTAAGAGGTGGAGCAATAGTGTTCTCCCGACCATACTATCAGTCCAATAAGCATCCATATACGTTTTGCATACCACCCTTAGGCACCCTTAGATGTGAAAACCCCAATAAAATGTCGAAAATTTTAACCAGAAGTCAACATTTTAATACGAAGTATTGACACTTGTGGACCCAATATCGATTTTTTTTTATCCAAATAAATTGGTGAGGACTTTATTTCTTTACAAATAAAATCATAAAATTTAAATCCGGGAGTCAAATAATGTTAAACGTAAAGATAACGCAATATTTTCTCAGGTTTGCTAAAGTGTATCATTTCGTTTCGCACATATTACGAGTTTTGTATAAATATCTCCAGTTTTAAACCATGGAGTGAGAAAGTCCGTGCGTAGTTCTATACCATTTATTTAAATGACTAATTGACAGGTTATCGGTCCTTTATTAAAACTCTTATATTTTTCATTATATTCCATGACTCCCTAGATTTGATCAATCTGGGTTATTCGCTTAATTTACGATAATGGAGTAGGAATTAGGAAGTTAAATTAAGGTAAATTGTGCATTAATTTTTGTGAAGGAGGGAGGGTAGGAAATAATCCAGTACAGCTGAGCAAGATTCAAACAACAATACCCCCGGGCAAACCAAGCAAGAGGACAATGATGCAATTTACGCCTGCCCACCGGTATGGATTGTATTGCAATTATTTGATATAATTGGAGATTAAAGATATTTGTAAATCAGTTTAAAAAAAATGAAGTTATTTTTATAATGATTACTCGCAACGTTAGGCACGTAAAATAAAGACTTTGAGCTTGTTTATCTGCCGCTGACGGCTATATCGGGATTCTAATCCCGCTGAGTGTATTGAGGTAATATTTTCCAAAACGGATTTCCAGTCTCCCTCTATGTAACAACGTGTATATTTCCTGTAAATGTTACCTTTCTCACCCCTAACCCATTACTGTGGTCAAATTCGGAATGCCCTGATGGGTATTAATAGGTTTCGCGCGCGCGCGCACACACAGATCAAATATGACGAATAGGTAAAGTCCCATATATACTCCCTGGGGAAATGACATTATTTTTTTTGGCGTTCAAGAAATTATATTCTTTAAAATTTTCCCTCGTGTTTTAATTACTCTAATATGTTAAGGATTACGAAGGTTTAGTTAAGAGGAAGTATACCCACATTTGTGTGGAGGGAGGGTGTAAAGCCATTTAGGAAAACTCACCCTCAGTACGCCCGACTGGGATTTTAACCCCAGTATTCCAGTCATCGGCAGTTTAATCTATTGTGGAAGTTACGCCTTATTTCATTCAACCACCGAATGGGGTATTTGAACATTTAAATGCTTTTGAATAAGTTGTAAAATGAACCTGTCACAAGACTCAAACCTGGCTTTTGTCTTGAGCAGAACTTTTCTACGAACCTAGCTACGTAAATTTGTGGTCTCCGTTATCCTGGGTTTTACTATTAGCTCTGGAGGCTCTGAGAAATTATATGGAAGGATGTTTCTCAGACTCTAAATAACCCCCTGAAGTCTTTGATCCATGTGTCTGGCACAGCTATTTTCATAATACCAGTAAAAATCATAATCGATATGATGTACCACACAGACTTTTTCTCTCTTTTTTGTTGAGACCTTTACTAAAAACTGGTAAAATTTGTGAAACAAATTCATATCAATCCTTACAGAAACACTCCACCAAAGATCATACATCTAATAGTATACTCTGTTACAGAAACATTAAGAAAAGAGGAATATCTGTGTTCACCAAATAGCATAACAATCCATTTCATTTTCTAGGTTATTCGTGGAAAATATAGCTCAGGAACTATTATTTTATAAAAATATGTTTCTTAAAAAACCTTTTTACTTCTAATAGAAAATCTCTACAATGGTAAGTTATTTTCTATACCAAATGTCTGTGGGGAAAGGATCAAATTTGGAAATTTCCGTTTATGTAAAGTATTATTAAAGTCAAATTAATGGGAAAACGAAAATATATATTTTATTTGTAATGTAGAACAATGCTAAGGTACAAAATTTAATCAAAATTGTTAAAGATGATTTCTAGAAAATCTTTTTTTTTTCACTTTGGTAAGCTACCCTTTGTTTTAGGGTTGGATATCTAATTCAAAAATAGAGTGGGGGAATTTTACCGAAACCTCAGATACCAAGCTTTAGCCTGATTGGTAATATGTTTTAAGCTTTATACTGAGATACATACAGAAAGACGGACAGCATCGGAAAAAACACCGTTATTTGTTTCAGTGAGCTATGACTCATGAAACGATATCCCTACCCCTATTAGAGTAGTTATTATAGGTATATATCTGTACAACCTGAACGTGTAGATAAAATAACAACTGACCAATCAGTGATAAGAGTGTCCGTGTGTTGCAGAGGGACAAGTGGTATCGACATAGACCTGCGGCGGGTGGACATCGACCAATGCCCCCTCCCCCCAGGCAGTACCCAGCTCAATATCTTCGCCGCCTCCGACAAGTGCAAGAAGAAAACCACTGAGGTAAGTACTATAGGCTAGCGGGGGTCTCCAAACTAAATCCCACGGGCCACATCTGGCTCACCCCCAGATTGTTATCAAAAAACAAATTAATTGTTTCCCTTCGTTATTTCCTAGCCATGCAAAATATTTGACATGTCACGTTCCTGTCCACGCGTGCGTACTTCTCCTTCCAAGACACCCAGCCAGAGTGATGTCAGAATTTCAAATTCTTCTTTTCATTAGTAGGTGCCAAATGCTTGAAGACCTCAAACCACGGTGTAGTAGACAGTTGGTGTCACGCCTTATACCTACACCAGAACGGCCTACAGTGATTTTTAGCTAGGTTACAAGTCTACTGGAAGAGGGATGTAAAAGAAAAGTCACGAAAGATGCTAGATAATTTTAAATATAATTAATTATATTGACTAATTTTAACAAATACAAATTATTATTATTATTATTATTATTAGCACCGCGTCTTACTACCCGTTGGGGTAATACGCACTTACGCTAATGTGTAATGGTAGGGTGATTGTGAGATGAAATGAAGGACCTACAATTTAACGTGGAATCCGAACCACGGTGGAGGCCTGGCATTACCCACATTCACAAGATGTATTGTCAGAGGTGAAGGAAGGGTTTGGTAATCAGATAAATTTGTGCCGGGACCGAGGATTGAACCCCGGCCGCCAGCACAGAAGTCTGACATCTTACCCCTATACCACCAGGTCTCCTACAAATTATTACATATACATGTATTCATTTCTTACATAGAATAAACAAACTAAATCACTTTTATCAAACACTGACTGGATTTGAAAAGTGGCATTTTTTGCACACGTAACCGGCCATAAGAATCAATTGAATACAAATTTGCAAGCTGAAAACAAATTAGAGTAGTAATCTATTCACGGATGTCAAGGCATTTAATGAAAAAATGATGTTACTTAAATAACAGGTGAACTTTTATAGCTTGATTTTTTCCATGTTGTGAAAAATTTCACGAAGAACGTGGGACAAAATGTACTTCTTTATTTGAATTAAAATTAATTTCAGACAGGTGACCTGGCGGTCTAGGGGTAAGGTGTCAGACTTCTGTGCTGGCGACCGGGGTTCAATCCTCAGTCCCGGCACAAACTTATCTGATTACCAAACCCCTCCTTCACTTCTGACAAGAAATATTGTGAATGTGGGGAATGCCAGGCCTTCACCGTGGTTCGGATTCCACGTTCAACTGTAGGTCCTTCATTTCATATCACAATCACCCTACCATTACACATTAGCGTAAGTGCGTATAGCCCTAACGGGTAGTAAGACGCGGTGTTAATAATAATAGTAACATTTCAGGCAATTTACAAAAATGATTTCAAGGAAGATTTTATGATCTAGATGGAAAAAAGGATTAAGGTTATTTTAAAATCCACTTTAATGCAATGTTAAAACACTACCAAATTGATTTCAAATGGAAATTATTGACTTTTAGTCATATGAAATGCTGAAACACATGTGTAATGAAGGGAAATCTGATCCAATTTTATAAATCTTGAATTTGAAAAGATTTGCATGTTATAATGAAGTATGTCATGTCCAACTATCAGGCAAATTTATCTGATAAGCATTTGAAGTCTATTTTATTAAGTAATGGTTACCTCAAGCTCGAAATCTCAGTTCAACCATACTTTGGGGGGAAAAAACACCGTTCCACCACTTCCATTGATCTTGTTGTGCAAAACTCTAGGGCTTGTTAGTTATGATTGAAATCTCCCAATGCTATCCCAGTGTAAATATTTGTTTCTGTTTCTTCAAAATATGTATGCCTTGCTACCTTTCTTTGGAACTGTCACGTTTCTATTTCGTTCTAAATAATATCATGTCGAATTCGCCAAATAAGTTTTATTCATTTATATTAATTTGTTTTACTTTGGTCCGCGAAAATGGGTAAAATGTATTATGTGGCCCGCGTCCCAAAAAGTTTGGAGACTCCTGGGTTAGACTAAGGACATTACTACCACTGGCAACTCTCGAGCTTCGCATGGATACATGACTTCATCTTTATTATGGTAGTGTACGTCAAGCAGCCTTGTTGTGTTGGCACAGAGGCACAGACTTAAGCTGATACTCCGTGAGTCAAATGTTTGGATTTGGGTTTGATAATTTCGTTTGCTATTCAGTGTTGAAGCATAAGAGTAGCAAGGACTAGGATGTGTTGAATAGCTTGAAAAAAGAACAATACATTCTTCAGTAGAGTTCTCTTCGATTACATTTCTGGCTAGATATCCGTCAATTACATTGGTCCATTCTTTTTGAAAAATTCAATCTTTTATGATCGCAATCGCTTGTTCTTGATTGTTCCGCAACAATTTTCGTTTTCTCCGTTTTGATAAACCCGCAAATGGTATGTTTATATTAGGGGTAACTTCACGGTAGCCCCCTACCCCCATAAAATTTGGAAAATTGACATTTTTATGTTTGCGATAGTTTGATACGGATTGTTCCACAAAATGTTTCGTTTGTTCCGCCTTTGTTCTTGCACAAATGAGACGTGAACTTGTGACACTTTGTTTACTCGTGAGGGGCTAACTTCACGGTAGCCCCCAAATTTTAAATATTCATGTTTTTATGATCGCAATAGTTTGTTCTGAATTGTTCTGCAAAAATTTTTGTTTCTTCCGGTTTGATAAACCCACAAATTGTATATTTACATGGAGGGGGGGGGGGCAACTTCATGGTAGCCCCTGCTCCCGCCAGTTTGGAAGATTGAAATTGTTACTGTTGCAATTATTTGTTCCTAGCTTGTTCCGGATTGTCCCGTAAAAAGTTTCATTTGATACGTATTTGTTCTTGAAAAAATAGGACGTGACTTTGACACTTTGTTTACTCATGAGGGTTCAACTTCATGGAAATCCCTCCCCCCACACTTTAAAAAAATTCATGGTGTTTTGATTGCAATAATTTGTTTCTTGCTTGTTCATGATTATTACACACACATTTTTGTTTGTTCATTTTAGAAAAAGCCCACAAATATTATGTTTACATTTGGGGGAACGGGGCCAACTTAACGGTAGCCCATTCAGGTTTGAATAATATCCAGCCACTTATGTTAAATTAGTATATTTTTTAAATATATTGATATTTTATAATGCATAGATATTTAAATCTATTCTTTTTAAGTAAACAGATTTATGAATGAGAAGTTAATGTTGAAAATCCACTATGTATCCTATTTGTTTGTCATGTTTGTAGAATCCACATAACCGAGGAGACTCTGGAATTAAACGGTGAAAAGTTGCGCTAGGACGGGATATTTTTTTAAAAGTAAATTTTTCCAAGTCAATATTATATTTACCAGAATGCAAGAGTTTAGCTGTTAAAATACTTTATTTCATAACTATTTTTAGTTTCCATTTGTAATAATATTTAGCACCACGTCTTCCTAACCGTTCGGGTTATACGCTTTAAGTACTAATTACGATAATGGATTAGGAATTAGGAAAGTTAAATTTAGAGGAAGTGAACCCGCATTTGCGTTGAGGGAGAGTGGAAAACCATTTAGGAAAAACCACCCCCAGTACACCCTACCGAGATTCGAACCTCGATCTCCCCGTCCTCAGCAGTCGAGCTTAACACGACAAGCGCGTTAGCCAACTACGCCACTGAGGTGGGTTTTCCATTTGTAAATGGAGTGTTTGATTTAATCATATGCATTCATTTCGATTTTTTGTTTAAATTCTTTGTTTAGTGTTTTTGGCAAATTTGTAGTTTTTTTTTGTTTTTTTTATTTCATGCTGTTCT
>CABFOW010002612.1:0-29415 GCA_902141385.1 Timema californicum | reverse complement strand
TTTTTTTAATTACGAGTAAATTTTAAGGCTTAGAGAAAAGTAAATATGGTAAAATAGTGTACTTAAAAAGAGCTTTTAAATAAAAAAAGAAAAATTAAAATCGAACCATTAGGAGCTGAGATACAACCAATTCTAGGACTCCAAAATGGCGTCCATAAATAGCCGCCATTTTGGTGTCCTGCATGGATTTTAATGTGTCTCCCTATCTGAAAAGGTCTCTTATGACCTCATTTATGACCACAGAAAGTGGCATATTCCAATCAAAAAGTGCAGCTTTTTTTTATGTACCAGACGTACTATTTGTGAGATTATCATAACGGAAAAAACGAAATTTTTGTGGGACAATCTTAAACAAACGAATGCAATCGTAAATACATGTATTTTTCAAAGGTTACCGTAAAGTTGGCCCCTCACGAGTAAACAAAGTGTCACAAGTTCATGTCCCATTTGTGCAAGGACAAATGCGGAACAAAAGAGCCTTTTTGCGTAACAATCCGGAACAAACGATCGCAACAATAAAAATGTAAATTTGTCAAAGTGAGGTTGTGGGGGGTTACAGTGAAGTTGGCCCCACCAATTTGAACATATCATTTTTGGGACTATCAAAACAGAAGAAACCAAATTTTTTGCCGAACAAGCGAAGAACAAAAGATGGCAATTATATAAACTTGAATTTTTAAATTGGAGGGCCAACTTTTCGGACGTATTTTTTTTACAGTTGGTACCATTGTAGCCATGGTACAAAGTGTGATATTATTTGCATTTGATTAAGATAATATTAAATATCTATCTATGTTTCCTGTTATATTATTTTTGATGGAGGTATCTTTCTCATCAATAATCTAGGTATGTTATCGTCACTTTCCGACACAACTTGAAATTCTTCATTTTCAATTGAATTATTCTCACAACTATCATCTTCTTTAGAGCTTAAAATTCTGAATCGGTTAGTTCAATATCAGAATACTTGTGTCTAATAATGTTATCATTGGGGAATGAGGGAGTTCTTCTACACTTGACATGTAATTCGTATCACATATGTCTTATCAGTAATAGAAAAAATATAAGGGCCTAAATTATCATTTCGAAATGTATATTATTTATTCTAATAAAGAACAAGCAATTAATGATTTTTCAATAGAAATAAGGCGTATTATAAATATATGTTTTATAAATATAATTAAGTTGTAATTATAAATAAATAAATATATATATATATGTATATTTACGAGGTAGAGCGAAAATTGAACAAAACTGATGATTACGTTGTTCATTTGTGCAAGTATAATAAATAATATATTATTTCAAATTGAGCATATATTATATCAAGCTAAACTTCGATAAGGACTTGAATCGGTTTGTGAATCAGGCCAAAAATATGTATTTAAAAATGTACTAGGAATTTGCAGCAATAAAATATAGTTTACAAAAAAAAAGGTTTATTAATAATTTACTTAGATAAATAAAAATATATATATAATTTCTACATACTTTTTTGGTGGCACTCCACGTGTGTTCTCTTTCTGTAGTTTTCTCATCCACTCTCCACGTAAATAGGGTGATTTACTATAAAAAAAATTGTTTCTTCTTTCTTGCACTTTAGAATAACTCAAACTTCAAAACCTAATCACTAAATAATTCAAAGTGCCTAAAAATATTGGAGAGCGATTATATATAAGTTTATAAGTTGCAACTTATTTTGATAAAAATGCTTCAGCTATTTTTATTAAATTAATTCAAATAAAAAACCGTTCTCTCTCTCACACATGATAGGTGTTTATGAAAGTCATATATAATAAATGACATTCCGCTGTAAATGAAATAATCATTTCATTAATTTTTTTTTGCAAAAAAAAAGCAGGTAAAAAGACTGTTTTTACAATAGTAAATAGCGGTTTTTAATTTGAAGTAAATTCAAAGTGCTCACACACTTTCAAATGCAAACATCAATTCCTACTATAATATCATACTTGGGCCTAAAATTACTCTTTAAGTGAGTTCGAAATACATAAATAATGAACACTATACGTTTCTATATTGTTTAGGTGCCCAAAAGGATATCCCAATGATTAGCACATCATTATATACAACTTCTATAGGAACTACAACCTGAAACTTGACCAGAAGATACCCTTATAGGTGGGATTAACAAAGTTATTCTAAATAGGTATTCAAATAGAATAGTTTCCAAAATTTAAGCCATATAAAAAATGCTGGAAAAATTGCCAGCTTAAACATAGATTTTTGCATTCACACCCTTTTTAAGGAAATAAAAAATCTATTTGTTATCAAGCATATTTTCAAGAGGCCAATCAATTAACAGTTTGACAGCTGTGGGAGAGAACGTAAGAAAATACTGGCTATAAATGTGATATAATGATAGTACTATAGGGCGACACGCTAGCTCAGTCACTAGCGGGATGGTCTACTGTGCAAAGGGTCTTGGGTTCGGTTTCTGGTATTTATTATTTGATCAATTCTCGGCCTTCTTCTGGATGTTGTATATGTCTTAGAATTAAATAATTCTATTGAACCGTGGAAACTTGCCGTATTCCTAAAATTATCAAACATTTGAACAATTTAATCAATTTAATTGTAGTAACCCCTGACTTTTGGGTTTGCTTCTTAAGATAGAGTATATATATGTTCATACTTTCATAATCATTATTTATGTACACATTATATCTACCTATAACTTAGGCCTAACTAATTTGTAAAAAATCGTCCAGATGATTTAAAATGTAGATAATCACAAAATTGTAATGCTAATTAAAATGTGATTGATCAATAAAATTTAACACACAGATAATCCCATATGAACTAAGATTTACCTCTATTTAAAATATAAATACATAGATTATATAATTGTAGATAATTGAAGTTTTCCCTAAATTGAATATCGCGAAACTATTTTTTTCATATGCGTATTAATATAATCAGATTAATAAGTTTTGCCAATTTAGATTCCATAAAAAATGCCTTTTTCTCCATTAATAATGACTAAAATAGTTCAAATAGCCAACAAATTAAAACACTATCTATAAACTGCCTAAATTACTCTCTTATTTCATCAAAAAGATTCTTTATATAATGGCTGTAAAAAGTCCTTTCATATGATAAGTATTTATTTTATCATTCTTGATACCCAATTTGTTGAAACCCTGGACAATCACTTACAGACATTTACTGTTTATTAGATTGTATATTCTGTGTTACTGACTCTGGAAAACCTCTAACATATAAAATAATAAAGCCTATCTGCCTATATATACATTATGCTCATTCTCGGTTTTAAAGCTTGACGTTTTTTAGGTTGTGATGGAAGGAACTATTTTTTATTATTGTTATAATTTTATATATATAAAATTATAATTATATATATTATAATTTTATATATAATTATAATTATATATTATAATTAAATATATTATCACCGTTATAATTATATATATATAATTATAATAATAAAAAATAGTTCCTTCCATTACAACCTGGAAAACGTCAAGCTCTGAAACCGAGATTAATATATATATATATATATATATATTATATATATATATAAATTATAATAATAATAAAAAATAGTTCCTTCCATCACAACCCGGAAAGCGTCAAGCTTTGAAACCGAGAATGAGCATATATATATATTTTTTTCATTATTATTATTATAATTATATATTATTATAATTATATATATATATATATGCTCATTCTAGGTTTCAAAGCTTGACGTTTTCCAGGTTGTGATGGAAAGAGCTATTTTTTATTATTATTATAATTTATATATATAATATTATATTATATATGTATATATATTATATATATATATTTGATAATAGATTATGCTCATTCTCGGTTTTAAAGCTTGACGTTTTCCAGTTTGTGATGGAAGTAACTATTTTTTATTATTATTATAATTATATATATATGCTCATTCTCGGTTTCAAATCTTGACGTTTTCCAGGTTGTGATGGAAGGAACTATTTTTTATTATTTACATTAAATATATATATAGTTTCTTTACAGTTCACAGAGATCACAAATATAACCCAAATCTAACACTTACTAAACCATGTTTCAATAATAAAAAAACTGGCAGTGATGTAAAGATCATTATCACTACAATATGAGTCACACTTACCTATAAAATTTTGATCTCGTGAGTCAACTTGTAATTTCAATACATATTTTTATGTCATACGGAAATCAGGTTATTCAGTAAAATTTTGCATATTAAAGTCTGAATATATATTTTAGTCTTAAGTATACATATCTATAAATCGTATGAATACTAATATTTAATATGTATAGATGAACTAGTATCAATAAACAATTGTTGAATTGTGTTGATTTTAAGGGAACTTTAAGTATATGTATATAGAGTATGCTTCTACCTACGGTAAAATCCCAACCTTATCAAATAGGTATAGTATTAAAGATACTAAATTTTGAAATTTTGAAATTTTGATTTCAAAAATAGTGGCCTAAAACTAGTTTCTAAAAACGTAAAAATTGAAGTTTCTTACCCTCATAGCTTGTTAGTAAAAATACATTAAATTACATTTATGGTGTGTAACATTAACATTAGAAGAAAATTCTTTTGAATGGCAAAAAAAATAATGCACAAATAGCCTTAACGTCGGTTCAATACACCGGTCCTCGCTAGGCCTTGTGTATACTGCAAGCGATGCTTGGAGGTTGGAGGTTAGAGGCTAGCGCAGCGAAGGTTAGAATGAACACATGGTATTTAGTCCACGTATACATACTAGAAGCGGTTCGATGGTTGCCGCGAACCCAGCCCTCTAGGGAACCCGCTAGTGATTCAACTTGTCGAATAAAATAGTTCATTTTCCACCAAATTACAGAATTCCCTTGTTAATAAAATACATCCTTCAGCATCCGTGTCCAAACGTCTATCGCCAACTTTCAATAGTATTTCTGCATAATGTCCCGAATCTACGTTATTATAAAGGTGGACACTCATATTCGTTGTTAGGCTGATTTTTTAAATTTTTGCCCACAATATTGATGACTTGAGACAGGCTTTGATTTCATCTACAAGTGTGCCCCTCTGGATCACTGGTAGAGTTTGTCGGAAGACACCAGCCAGTAAAACTACCATTCCTCCCATAATATCTGTACTGTCTCGCAAGTCCTGAAGATTTCGGTTTAACGCCCCTATAGCTTTTTTGTGGGACATAGTGATTTTGTCCCACACTAAAAGTTTACATTGTCGTATCATCATACCTTGAGAGATATTTTTGTTAAAATTGCATATTGGTGACTCTTCCTGTGCAAGTGCAAGAATTAATGGCAATTTTAAAACGAAATGTGCAGTACGGCCACCGTTCAGTAGTGTAGTTGCTATACTGGAGGAAGCCACGGCAACAACAATTTTCTGGTTTCTTCTTATGAACGACAATAATAAGTTCAGCAAAAATGTTTTCCCGGTTCCTCCAGGGGCGTCGAAAAGAGGAGTGCACCATTCCCTGACTCTACTTGACGTAACACCTGTTGAAATACGTGACTTTGTTTTGGAAGCAGCCGAGGAACTAATTAGGTTACTTTCTGTTGCAATGCTGTGAAATCATAGTTTATTTCCCGAGTAATTTCATCGTTTAAGTCATTTTCATCTGATCATCGAGGGCTTACCATTCCAAAATCTTGAAGCTTCTTCCCCGTCATTGTCATAACCTTGTTTTCAATTTTCGTCAACGCCTCGTAGTAGATGTGCTCATTAAAAGTCATATCTGCATGTACTTGCTGAGGCCGCCGCAAAATATCTTCCACAATGTACTCTTTGTACTTATCCCACAGCGTTTGAGGATGGAAAAGAACGCAAGATGATATGAGGGTTGCATAGAGTTCCTTGATTTTGTCTGGTGATCGGCACTGCACGGCTTCCTCCATAGTTTCATCCCAGTGGTTATCATTCTCTAACAAACAGATTTTAATTCGGGATATCAGATTTTCTTCCAGGATACCACAGATCCCTTTTTCTGTACTCCAGGCATCATGTTGCAATTCATGTTCATATCAGTAGGCCGAGTTGTTTTACCGGACGACCGTCTAAAAGTTTTTTTTTCTATCCCTCGTAAACAGTACTTTTTCTGGATGAAAGGTACTGTAACAAGATTAGTACCTAACAGCGGGACCAGCGTGCTCTTGTTGTTTGCCCTGGCTGCGCTCCTTGTTCTCTCTGTCTCCCTCCTTGTCTAGCGGGTAAGAAGTGACCTTCTCGCTTGACTGGGGGATTAGGGGGGCCGAGGGGGTGTGGGGGGGAGGACGGAGACTCGTCTGGAGGTGTCTGGATACTTTTTATTCTAGAAGTGGAGGATTCCAGACCCTCAGCTCTCACCACCCCTATAAATACATGCTCAGCGGTAGCCTGAGGGCAGTTCTTGGTTCGCGACTGATGAGTCCAGGAGTGGACCGGCTAGTCCAGTGTTCGTGTGGCGCGTGCCGGAGTGGTGTGTACTGCACGGGAGTGGATCGGCGAGTCCAGTGTTCGTGTGGCGATTGCCGGAGTAGTGTGTACGGCACGGGAGTGGACCGGCGAGTCCAGTGTTCGTGTGGCGAGTGCCGGAGTAGTGTGTACGGCACGGGAGTGGACCAGAGAGTCCGGCATTCGTGTATTGCGGGTCATCACCGTGTATCGTGCGTGAGACAAGTGACTTTTGTTATCCTTGTAGACTACTGTGTTAATGAACATTTTTGTGACTGTCTTTTAAATATTTGAATAGTTATTAGGTGTTTTATAGTTGTAAATTTGTTTATTTAATTTACTTATATTTTTATGTGTTCTATTAGTTTATTAATTTACAGACTTGATTAAGACCCTCTTTATTTTATTTTATGACTTGTTTAGTTGTAATTAGTTTATATGTACAGTTAATCGGTGTGTGTACGTAGTGATAATTTTAATAATTAAAACTCTTAATATTTCGTGGGCATTTTCATTCGTGTTTGGTCGGCAGCATACCCCAATATCTCTAAAAGAACTCGTGGTTCACACGTCCACGTGTGAATGGCCTGTGATCCTCCCAGGTCACGTGCGCCCTCACGTTACAGTACCTTATGTCCTTTTCTGTACCCATGACAAAGTGTATGCAACATTTCATGATGATCGGTCGAATAGTTTAGGCGTGAGAGCGTAACAAACAAACAATCAAACAAACTCACATTCGCATTTACAATATTAGTAAGGATAATGAATATTGAAAACCTTATTAGTGTTTTGTTCCAAAGAAGAGCGTTGTGGGACCCTAGTGATGTCCTTCACAAGAATGTGGGATTACTAAAAAAGGTTCTGGGAAGATATATGTGGAGAATTAAACATGCCAGTTTTGTTAAAGTGTTGTTTATTATTTGCATTAATTATTATTAATATTCCAGGTTAACTAAAGTATTTTATTATATACATTAATTAATATCTGAGGCTCAAACACTCTAAGCTAATGTATTGTTTGTTATTATATATTACATATTATTAGACAAAATATTTTCTGGAAGGTCGTAGTAATTTTCCAAGGAATCCCTCCTACTCCGTTAAAGTAATTTAAGAAGTTTTCCTGATTCGAACAGCGTTATCATGGAAATGATGTTGTAATGTGTGTGGTTGTGATGTATCAATATTTACTATAGTTGTACAATTTAAATAAGTTTCGTCCTACCCTTCTTTCTCGACGATTTAATTGTGTAGTACATATGCTGCCTTTTGATTTTGTTAACTATAATAATGATCAAACTATTTTTTTTCCTAACTAGATACATAATAAACCATAATAATACGACATTCTAATTAATATTTTTAAATTGCTTCTAATAAAACAAACTTACCTTAGCCTAGTAACAAGTACTTTGTCCAACATTAATCGGTTCTTTAAAATAATTTGTAGTTTTTGTTACTCTTTGTACTAGTTTAGAAAGTAGGAAATCAAATTTCTCTTTATTCATACGTAAATTTTCCAAAAATGTATCATCATACAAGTGAGATTGACGATATGGGTTGTTAAATTCACCACGTTCTTATAAAATTCATGAAACGAGCAAGATCTATAAGTACAAGGTATATCATGCAGTCTTAGATCTATGTTTTTCAGTGCAATTAATTTCCTAGAATTTTGACAATGACCTGATGAAACAACACACCTCAACACTGTCATTGACTTGACTATAATAAATACCTTTTGATATTTAAACAGCGCATCGCTTGCCGCTACCCACTAAGCAAGACTCTAGCCTCAAGTAGATCGCTTGCATTATAAACGAAGTCTAAAGGTCTCTCTCTCGACCTTGAATATATATTTAGTGTCAATCTACTACTACCCAGCTTTATCCAAGGCTCTATATTGACCTTGAATATATTTTTATTGATTGTTTAATACCCTTGACTTTCACCCAGGGTTCTATCTTGACCTTGAATATATATTTATTGCTTGTATAAAACTTTGACCTTCATCCAGGGTTTTGTCCTTACCTTAAATATATGTTTACATTATATTTTATTTAATACTCTGAACATAACCCGGGACTACCATTAACTTGCCATCCTCCCCCTCTCCCCTACCCCCCGACATAAACAGTCGTAATGTCTCTGGGGTTAGGGTGCAAAAACGCAATTCCTGGGTGCAAAATAGGTGCACAACGGTGGTACATTTAGATTTAAATTTTGATGGGTTGGAGGGGAGGGGGAAGCTTCTTAATTGATCTGTTCTCTATCAACCTAGACCTAACTTCCAATGTCCATCAAATATATTTTTAATAAAAACAGATCTGAAGGAGTACTGTCTTAATTCAACCGCTTAATTTTTCAAAATTACCGATTTATTAAAAATATGCTTTCCAGAATTTTTATCAGCATTAACATATTTTAGGCATAGCAAAGAAGTATTAAATTATTCTATTTTGAGGATAGATTACAGCTTTTTGTGGTTCAAGCTGTAAAAATCGATTAAAGAGACAACCAAAACAACTTTGGTTTTTTCCTTCAGATAGAAAGACATGGAAAATTAATCGAATAATCCTTACATAAAAGGAAATGAAAACCCCAGTCAAAGTCATAAACGTGTTAATTTATGTACCAATCCTCTTTTGGTCTCTTTATCTTACCCCTCAAGGGTATCGCTGTGGAAATAGAGTAGATCGTAAACATGGTATAAAATAGGAAGAGGAAGACCAGAATAACTATGTTGTCTTGGTGTGTGATCTTTAGAACCCCTGCTCTTACTTGCGTCCTTGTTATTGTGGATGTGTCTTATCTTAATAGGAATGTGTTAGAAAATGTGTTTGCTGAGTTATAGTATTTGTGTGGATTTTCTAACTAGGATGATAATATATAAGCTATGATCTACAAGTTAGCTTAATCCGGAACAGTAAAAATAACATGACACTCAGCTCTTGTATATTGGTGGTTAGTAAAATATGTGCAAAATTGGTAGAAATTATATTTTAAAATGGATAAACGGCAATTCGTTTAAATATAGATTAAAAAGATCATCCTGACACGGAAATAAAGCCCGGAAATTTATTTAAGCGTGACGTTTCCAGGTATCATTTTTAAAATTATAGGCCCATTTGAAACCCAAATATGTATGTAGCTTATACATTATGTTATTTTATACAGTTAAGATGCCAATATACATACACTTTTTCTCCTCTGTGGTAATACCAAAATCTTGAGACCAATATGGCCCAAATCCCAAAAAAATATATTTAACACTTTTATCTTTAACGTGGAGATGTACGAGATGAGAGAAATGGTTTTTTTTTGCAGTGTCTTATAACAAAACATTTTTTTTGGTCAAAAGAATTTAAATATTGCTTCTGTACAAACTTAAAGTCTAATTATCTTCCCATGGTGAGATCAACAGTTGTTGAATATCTGTCATGAGCATAGCGGCATAAGATGACTAACATTTTAAAGGAAGAGAAAAATGGTTTATTTTATATAATTCCAGGACAACCTTGACAGATATTCAACGACTGTTGAGATCACCATGTGAAGAAATTGAATTTTTTTTTGTAATGAAGCCATTATTTATTTATTTTGGCCAAAAATTTGTTATATATAAACTGAAAATACACTTACCTTTTCTCGCGTCCACTACATCCTCACTTTACTTTGGTTGAGCTACATTTAGCAAAGCCCAAGGGTTCCGCGCAGCACAGATTGCAAAACTCTAACTTAAGCTATTTCTAAGACCGCATATGACATTGTTATTCAAATAGAACTGCGTTGAAAAGTTGAGGGGAACAATACCGCATAAGAGAGCAATATTGTTTGTTGTGTTTGTAAGTTCGAGGGTGGTGTACGGAAGGGATGGCGACCATTTCTCTAGAGATCTTATCCAAACTAGAGGGTCAGGCTGGATGGAAATGGTTCAAGGAACACTCGAGAGATATTTCAAAAGAGATTTCTATGGTAATATGGTGGTTGTATAGAGAAAAAAAAGGGAGGAAATAAATCCCAGATTTTTATTCCGCAAGCTCTTGCAATTTTATTTAACTCATTGGGCTTTAATGGGAGGAGAGACTAAACGAATTTAAATTTTTTACCGTAACTACTTTACCAAGTTTTGTATTTAATCTTCTTTATTTAACGAGATCTAAACCAAAACATTGGGAAAATCAAAAACAAAATACTAATCGGCTCATCCTTTTGCATTGATAACACATTTAAATATAAGAATAATCTTTATAAAATTGGCATATAATGTGTAAATTGCAATAGACCTGCCCTATATTGGGGTGTTTATTTAAAACACAACAGTTTTGAAATAAATCAAGGTAAATAACTGGTATAGATTACTTGTTGTGATGAGTTAGTAAATATTAGGAAAAAACGCTGACAGCTCACAACTTGTCCCCATTGTGCTCAACAATTGGAAAGATTTCCAATATAAAGGGGTCTGTTTTAGAGCTACCGAGGCAAACACAATAATATCTACTCAGAGGGGGTCACTTTGCCAGTTTTTGGAGCTACGCAGATTAGAGCCTCGGGTCATCGGGTACTTGTGCTAGAGGGAAACCGTCGTGTCCAGGGTACCGGGTTTGAATCTGAAAGGGGTGTCAGCCGAGCTGGTAGTTAAATATTCCTCACAAAGCCAGTTCTCTCACGAGCTACAACGTCAAAGTTTTTATATATTTTTGTAACATATTTTTAACATTACATTTTTGTAGTAACTCGTAGTGCTATTAATAAACCCTAAAAACCAAAGCCTTCTATAATTTCGAGCCCACACATCTATTTTGCCATTACCATTTCTCGCAAGCTATCCTGACAAATTAGGCCCACAGGAAGGGGGATGATGACAAAATATTTATTTTTAAGCGATTTTAGATTTGTATATAGCTATACACAGATTAAATTGTTGATATAATCTGAAATAGCACATATTGATGGAGGTTTCACTAAATTAAAATAACGATCATATTTCTTTTGATATGGCTAAACTTGAAATATCTCCAAATTACCATGAAGGGGTCTTAATTTCTCTAGACAATTAATTTTTCAAAATCACTGTCAAATATATAGATTGTGATTGTATATTTTATCCTTTAAAAATGAACTTCATCTAAAAAATTACTGAGTTAAAATTTGTAATTCTATAGTAATTTTTTTTTTTAATTTTCAAAGCAATAAAATGAATATTTTGTTTGCTCCAAGTTGTTAATGCAAATTAAATTTTTACCACCCAAATTCCCTATAGGTAGGTTTTATTGTTTACTAATTAATATCTCGCTCTTTGTGCGGGTTTCATTTACTTAACAATTTAAAACTTTTCAAAAACAACCCTTTCCCTTTCCATCCCCTTGGTGGTTGAATTTAGAGAAATCCCAATCAAAGCTTGGCCTGTTACAAAAAAATAATCTACGCTGCCAAGCTTCACCTTCCCAGTTCAAGCGGTTTGGAGGATACGGAGAATCAAGATCGCTTTCACCCCATCAGTAGTTGAATTTCGAGAAATACTAAAAAAATCTGTTGCCCATTACCTAAAGAGAACCTCCCTTCCAAGTTTAATATTTCCAGCTCAAGTGGTTCTGAAGATAAGGTTACACCTTTCAAAATGTTCAAAACCCAGTTTCATCCCCTTAGGGGTTGAATTTAACAACATTCTTCATCGGATACCTATAACCTGAATGTAACTTTCCCGCTGAATTTCCATATTCCAAGTCAAGGGGTTTAAAAGATACGATGATGAATGAATGAATGAATGAATGAGTGAATGAGTGAGGGCTAAGGTTGTATATAGGTCACTAGAGTAATGAAAATTCATTAAATGAAAGTTATGTCATGAATGATTTTAACATGCTATGATATAAGTTTGCTGGCCATAAAAATTGTGAGGCAAAATGACCCTGCAAGCAATAATACAATTTTTTAACACTTTCAACTCCTTCAGATGTCAAATTATTATATTTATCGATCATATGATCATTGGAAAGTGAGAAAAGTGAGTAAATCAGAGTCGTTGATGTTTTCGTGGTATTAGTTAAAAAATATGTTATTTTATTTGTGTCGTTCTTCTCTTTGATTAACATACAGATGTATTTTAGAGTAATGAATAAGTCAGTAAAGAGCCATACAAACTGGTTTTGTATAATTAAAGATACTACTTGATGATTTGCTCCGTAGCAAATTAACACAGATAACATTTATATTCTTAAGAGCTACTCTTAAATGTATACAACCCCACTCTGCGGTATTTTCTATTTAAAAAAATGCCAGTTCTGAAGTTTCAAAACCACTAAAAATGGCATGAAATTATCTGGTTGGGCCATATTTTTTAAAACGCAAGACCCTTTGTTTATTTAACCAAGGTTAGTATATTTATCTTTATAACTTTTTACTTTGTTCCCAGAATTAGATATTTAACGTAAAACTTTGTTAAAAATGAGCTAATTCCATATTTTCAAGTTTTATCAATGTATCTTTCAAAAATCATAAAACCTAAAATATAATAATATAAATTAATCCTATAAGAACGTATTAGTAATTTTCACTTCCATTTGGGAAGGGGAGGGGGGTGGCAATGTTTTCAAATAACATCTTATTTTTTAAATATTGAAGGATTTCTGGACGCCTGAGACAGATTTTAGAGCAACTGTATACGTCACGCATTAGAAAACTTCTGTGTTGGACTAAGTTTGACACTTAATTACAGCTGTGAAAAGTGAATCCGTTTTATATATTTTTTAAATTAATTTGTTTGTATAAAAATGTCCAAATTAGAGAAACGAAAAGAGAGTAATGGGCTGTGCTGTTTTTAACAACATGATAATTATTTTTTTATGAGAACCAATTAGCCTTTAAACAGATTCTAAACAAAACTTCACCCTTCCACTACCAAATGGAAATACATTGTCCCAAATTAAAAGAAACAAACAAAAAAAAGCAAATTTGTAAACTTTCTGGGGTGGGGATGAAACAGTAAATGCAATAGTTTTTTAATGGATAAAAAGGAAGCTAAAATGTATGAAAGTAATTAGACTCACTGATAATCCTTCAGATTTTATTGCAATGAAGTATTTTTGTGCAAAATTTTATGAATGTGATATGCAATAGCCGTAACTACATAAATCAAAATAAATATTCGTGATTATTTTTTTAAATATGAATGTAATGTTAGAAGCACCAGTATATAATATATGTATGCATAGCTTATTTAATAAATTCATTACATACAAACGCTTTTGAAGGTATGTAAAAAAATAATTGTTTTTTCGATTGTTTGAAATTATTCAACCAAATAATTGTTTGACTATATTCAGAAGGGAGAAAAAAGAATTATACTTTCATGATTTTTTTTCTAGTATTGGTCCAGACACACATATCGATTCAACATATATTAATATAAAATAATAGTTATAAGGAAATAAAGTACGGTTGGTTTTAATCAAACACAGAACCCTCAGGCTCGCAATCGGAGCTCATGTGTCGTCGAATACAACAGACATGTTCTCGGCAATGTCACTAGATTCCTAAATTTCACCATAAAATATAATCATTCTGGTAGTGACCAGCTTCAGTGGCCTTATGGTCTTGGGCACTGCTCTCTCAATAGACCTGACTGCCTATGACGGGGAGAAAGGAGCTTGATACCGGTCGGGTGCACTAAGGGCGGGGTTCCCTAAATGGATTTAGCTTTATTAATAGTAGGATATTATTTAACAGGTATTGGTATAAGCAAGGGGCTTCTAACTCAAAAGTGGCCAAGGGCCAGAATTGATCCACAGGTCATCATCACCAGTTAAAGGGCTGAAGTAAATATGACTCACGTGGACACACACGTTACTATTACTATTAACTTATTAGAATAGAGTGGAATCAAAATTGAGCTGGAGTGTTTATGGATGTTTCCCATGCATATTGATTTGTTGTATTGGTGTTGCTGTTTCTATTCCATTGTGGTGGTCTATCATTTATCTACAGGGAGTTTGACGTATGTTTATTTAAATGCATCCCAATACATTGTTTCTTCAGATTATAAAGGCGTGGTTTAAGATGTTGAAGAGTTCAATTTTCATATAAAGATCCCAACAGCTATCGATTCTATTAGATAAATAGTTTTACGTAGTAATACATCAGACCAGGTGATATTCAGCTGTCACATTTGGTAGATATCAATATCTATAAAATAATATTAGTAGCACAGTAAAATGTTTTCAATGTTGAGCACGAAAAAATATATATCTTTTTTTTCCAGAAGGCCCTTATCATGAAAATTGGGCTGTGTTCTAAATTTAGCATTAAATTTAATATACTACAATGGTTTGAAAAAAATGTATACTTATAATCTATATATTTTATTTTGTTTCATTTAATATTTTTGGGAAACCTTTAAGTTTACTGACAACAGAGATACTATCGAATGTACAAGCAGGCCTTATACTTTTATCATATGTGTAGATGGGGAATGTGTTAGTGTGTCTTTACCATGTGAGGAATTTGTGAAACAAAAGAAACGTCTCTGACGTTTGGAGATGATATAAAAGTTCGACAGTGGAAAGGGAAAGTTAATTTAAACCTATGATTAAACAATGATCAGAGGATGACAACAAAATTCAAGACAAACTTTGGAATGAGACAAGATAAGTTATATTCCACTTCTTAACAAAAATGTACACGTTATCAGAACACTTTTCCACACACACACACGCACACACACACACACATATCCCTACTTTAATACTCATATTATGTAACTCAGAGTAAATAGCCATTTGTACATTATATGAAAACACAACGTAGATATAATTCAGAAACTAACTCTATCCGTTTATCAATTTTCTTTAAAACAATTGCAAACACTAGGATGTTAACCTAACATTTTTCTTCCTTGTCATTAATTAATAAATTGGAATATAAGACTTCATGGTGTCATCCAGCAATCAAGTCATACCAACCAAGATCCACCCTCTGTTGGCGAAGATATTTTCAGCTTCTACAGATAGAAGGTGCGACGCGTGGTTAGCACAAAAAACCCTCCTGCCGTTAATCGCAGTTTTCTAGACCATATACATTACTTTTTCAATTAAGTAGCTACTCAATTATCCTCATGAGGCCAAGTTGACCCCGTTCCAGTGGTATTTATTCACAGAAAAAATGGAACCTCTGATGATCTAGTGGTTAGAGTTCTTGGTCAGAAATACAGAGGTGATGGATTCATTACCCAATGGTTCAATTTTTTTTCCGTGAATAAATATGTCTGAAACGGGGTTAACTCAGCCTTGTGAGGAAAATTGAGTAGCTGCTCGATTGCTAAAGTAGTGGCTTTGGTCTATAAAACTAAGATTAACAGCTGGAGGGTACGTTGTTTTGACCGTATGACACCTTCTATCCACGGAGGTTGGAACTATCCTAGCCAACAGACGGTGGCCACTAGGTCGGTGTGGCTTGATTGCGCAATGACGTCATGTAGTTTTGTATTTCAATTTATTAATTAGTGGCAAGGAATACAAAATTTTATGACAACATACTAGTGCTTGGTAATTGTTTGAACAAAAAATTGATGAGAGAGTAGGGTTAGTTTCTGAATTATATTTACTCTGTGTTTTCATAAACATCTGACTATATTTATTATGCTTATTTCTATATACATATCATTAATATATATAAATATTACTTATATATAATTAACTAATAATGTAAGAATCACAGGGATGGTAGACACGACAGTGAACGAACCAGACTGAGTATATCCGATCTGTTATCAGACGGCGTGGTACCACGAAGCGCCAGATTCACTCACACAAGGCGCTTTGAGATTCTGCTCACTTCAACCCGTTTTATTCCCTCCACCGAATCCTTCCCACCGTTTTGTGTGAAGATGCGACTCGGCGTGGAGTAAAACGTGCGGCGTCGCGTGGAGAAGCACCGCTCTACACTGCGAGTCCATATTTACGCGTCAACCTTGTGTTGTACTGGATTTCTGGTGAAGGGAACTCAAATCCCGGCCTGGTGTACTGAGAGTGTTTTGTATAGAATGGTTTCCCACTCTCCATACATGCAAATGAGGGTACAATTTCTCTAAAATTCAATCTTACTCATTCTTACAAGGTTGGCGTAATTAATGTGTATGCAAATACTGAGCTGGTACGAAGACGCGTTAAAAAAACTCTCTAACTCTTTAACTCACTTTTTCAGAGAATATTATTTCTGATCCTAGTGTTATGGTTTCGATTACCAAAAACATAAAATTATTGTGGTCTCTTATGTTTATTCGTAATTGTTTATGTAGCTTAGATGTTAAAGTTAAATACTCCAAAAAAGCTAAATAATCTTCGCTGGTACTTATAATCAAATCACCAATGTTAGAGGAACCAAGATTGGAGGAAGTTTTTCACCCTATTACCACACATTTACAGGGCCCTCTTACTCACTAAGATCTGTATTTCAGCTTTTATCAGCCACCAAAATATATCGGACCCTCTAAACCTTGATTGGTTCAGAACTAATGGCATCCACCTCTGTGGCCATCTGGTCTAACGCGTTACTTTTGCAGTAGACTAGACTGCCGATGACGGGGAGACTGAGGGTTGTTTTTCCTTAATGGTTTTCCACTCTACCTGTACAAAAATGTTTGTGAACTTAATCTAATATTACCTTCCTAATCCTTAAAAACCATAACTGTAACTAGTACATAAGCGTATAACCCGAATGGGTAATAAGATGCGTAGCTAAAAAAGAAAGAAAAAAGAACTAATTACAATTAATTACAACTCATTCATTGAGAGTCTCAAACCCTAAAGCATCCAAAACAATAAACAGGCTTCTAAAATGCAGCCAGAAAAGTTATGGTAGTGGCTATAACTACGGGGGTACCTTGAAATATTTTAAAGGATTATATGCTTTATAACAAAATTAATGTATCACTATTTTCCTAGTATTCTGCCTTTTGTGTAGGTTATGTTCATGAAAAACTTATATATAAATATGTTTGTTCTGAAATGTTGCTTTGGCCCTATTATGAACTTAATTATTAATGATTTTATAGAAAACATTCGACTTTAATTAGGCTAGAAACTCCATTTGGTATTGTAAGTCTGATGCCATATTGGTTTATTGTAAAAAGGCCAACCTAATTTTCCTGTTACCTAAGGGTATGTGAAATCACTATCAGGTGGAAGTTTTGTTATAACAAAAAATATGCACGATAAATATATCATACCACACTGGTTTGGATTTGTCTCCTCCCACTTTTTGGATAATTAATACAATAGGGTCTGATGTTTGTGTTTGCCCTATAATTAATTCAGGCTAAGCTCAGTTGTTATATATTTATATTGTTTATTTTTTATCAACATATAAATTATTGAAAATATCTGGAAAGGTCTTTTTTTCATAAATTTATCGTGTAAAACTCAAAATATTTTTATAATACTCAAATTCCATTCACCTCGTAAATAGATAAAAAAAATATTGAAACCTTTTATCAGACAAAAAGATACATTTCTTCTTTGATTTATAATGAGGGCACAATTAATTTTAATTGATTCCTTTGTATATCTTTTAGCTTCATGTTATGCAAGGATTTAATTTTAATTGAATTGAGAAGCAAAAAATTGTATTGGGTTTTATGTGTATCCAACATTTAATTTGAAGACAGCATATATCTACGTTTGTATTATTAATTGTAGTCGACCTCAGTGGTCCAGCAGGACCCGTAGTTCGTGGTCCAAACCCAGCAAGGGTTGGCGGATTTTTCTTGAGTGATGATTGAAATTCCGTAGCACAATTTCCTCTTGAGGGGAAGTAGAGCCGTCGATTGCGGCATGTGAAAATACCTTTCTCGGTAAAATTAGTAGGTCCTTTAGCTCTCACTCATGCACCTACAAAGTGTACGTCAAACAAATATATAACAAATAATTAATTGTTCATGACTAGTAGATGGTAAATCAAAAAGATATGTAGATTACGGGTACTACCACATAAAATATCAAATTTGTAAAATTTTCAAAATGACACCTGGACATGGGAATCGATCCTGGGGCCCTTTACTTAATGAGTCAATGCTCTACCACTGATCCATACAGGATTCAGTCCGTGATCGGGATAGTTTGCTTTCATTTACAACCTAATTTGTACAAACGGCAGCATAAAGGCACTACCGAGTCACCGATAGCGTTGGTATAAATCAGTAGGTAGCCGATGAGTTCCACACGTCCATCACAGACTCTGCCTTAGGCTATGAGTGAAGAATAACCTTCGAGCATGGGATGAGTCCTGGATTGCTCAGTGGTAGGTCATTTGCGTTCTAAGTCAAGGGTCCTGGGTTCGTTTCTCGTGTCCAGGTGTCATTTTTATAAAATTTACGAACCACCTATTATTTAATTTAATATTTTTTTAATTAGATTGGGTTTCATACAACACAATCATTGTTTATTATCTACAGCTACATATTTAAAATCAATATGTGGTTTGAGTGTTCTTCCAGGGCTCTTTCCTCTACGTTTCGCTACCCAAGCTAGAGAGTTGAAATTTGGTTTAGACTCTTATTTGGCATGCTATCTTAATAAAAAATTATTATAAACATTAAAAATTCAAGATGGGGGATCCAAAATGGTGGACTAAACGTACAAATTTAATTCTAGAGATCATCATTTTTGTAGGCCTATGAACCCTATGAAGCCTGATATTTTTATGAGAAGATTTTGAAATTAAAAAAACTCCAAGACGTTGGATGTAGCATAAAAATCGAGTCCGATGTGAATGAGATAGGTGGTTCAAAATTTCCCAAACTATTAGAAAAAATAAGTTTTCTGCACGGTAGAAAATCTAACTTTTTATTATTTTTCTGATAGTCTTGACACACACCTCCACTATGAGGGGTGTTATAATTGAGAGAACAAGTGCGAGGCAAACAATATTTTGTTGAACATACGATACGTTACATACAAATGAAGTTACCCATTGATGGTCATCGTGGTGAATTCTCTGTGTATACACTACAATACCAAAACATTGAGTCAGTGGTGGAGAAAGCAAGCAATACTATATAATTAATTAGGTTTATCATAAATATAGCTTTTTACTAATACCAACATTTTGAAAGTTGTCTAACACGCAAACAGGCTGTCTTATTCACTGAGTTTCATACCATTATTAATAGAACTTTATGAGGCAATATTAAAAAGCATATAATTAACTTAATCAAACTGTCAACATTGAGTAGTGAGATCCTACTAATAGGTAAACTAGGTATCTAACAAAGATCATAGGTTTTAAACTGGTAGCTCGTGCACAGCAGTAGGATAACGTTAAGTTATAAAGGCTTAAAGTTTATAACAAACAAACTCGTGAGTGCATAGCTAGAATAATTCAGCACACCAGTCAATTAATTCTAATGTTAACTCATATAGCTCTATTATTTCAATATATACCTCCAAGGTTAGTAGGTGACAGCCTTTATATTTTTTCTTGGCCATATGAGCTCGTCCATCAACTGCTAGAACGTCAAGGCTGAGGGTAGGGGCAATTAACAAGATCCTCTACATTGGGGGTAGTTAGGACTGCACTGATGAAACACAACGTGTCGGAGATGCCCCCTATAAAAACTTGCTAGAAGAGTATACACCATAATGCAGCCGAAATCTTTCAAGGAATCTTAAGAAGCCGCCTAAGTGGTATTAAATACATACATTTACAAGGGTTTTGAGCACTTCTGGCAAACAAGGGAAATTTGGAGTGTTCATAAGCAAGGAGAACACGAGACAATTGACTAGGGAAAAGGCCTAATTCATCCATTAACACCAAATAGCTAGCGCCTAGTTTCTTGGTGCTGACGTTCCCCTAGAAAAAGGGAGATTGAGTGTCTCAACTTGCCAAAGGACATATTTGGAATTTCTAGGCTCGGCACACCACATAGTGAGCTACAAGTAGTCGCTAGGTGACTATTATCAAATGCCTAAAACTTTTTAATAGGGTATCCTAAAGCGTGTAAACTGTGTTTACACCTAATACAGCTGTTTTTTTTAATTTCTAACAAAACTAGCCATCTGTTGAAGCGACTTGAAACACAACAGGTCAAACCAGACAAACTACCACCATAAGAAAATAAGTTTTGTTCAGAGGGAACCATATGACCCGCAGTTAAGCTACAGGTATAATTAGACATTAAGCATAATTAAATATTAATAACCATTTAACATAGAAGTAAACATAACTATGTCGATAAGTGACATATTTCTAAGCTGTCAAAGCAGACACACAGATTGCGCCACATTAGAGCTTCACCATGTTCTTGGCTTAGTTGAGCAAATAACGGTTAGAAAGTGACTATTAAATAGTATCCTAGAACCCCTTGTGGGATTATAAGACATGTACACAAACTAATGGACCATCTTCCTAAGTTGATTAGTCGGACCACAAGCCCCTCTGGTAGTTTATCCTCGAAGTGGGGAGGTGCTACCTGGCGCTAATCATGGCCAAGGCTGAGTCCGATGCCATAGCATCCTGGGTAATAGAAACCTCTTGCAGCTGGTTCTTAACGAAAAAAAAAAACTTTTAATATGCACTGTAACGTACTGAATATAGTTCCGTGCCTATTTTAGGTGATATGTCATGTTAAATAGGCCCCCTAAATGACAGCTGACTAGGAAAGGAAGAGAAGGGGAATCGACCAATCACGCCACAGAGCAACAGTGCTCGGAGAGGCGGATACCTGAAGCGGGCCTCAACGTATACACGGGGAGCAGATTACGAGAGCCTCAGACTTGAGACGACTTTTTCAATTTTTTTCCGCGAGCTACCATTCATGTAGGGTTAAATGTAGGCCATCAACAACGATCAAACAGAACAACGACCGCATCGGCCTGGCCTGGCCTTGGTAAGTCAAACCCCGCCTGTGATTGTTGGAAACTCGATATTGTCTTTGTTGGAGGTTAAGGTGATTGAGTGTGTGGGCTAATTCCTATTAACATGGCACAAGATTACTACACTAAACCATATTTATTGATCCCAAAATCACCCAGCTACCAATACCGCGACTAATAAAAACATGAATTATTAGTTTTTAAAGGAGGTCCATTAGCATTGTATAGTTAAAAGTCAAACTAACACCCACTTAGAAACGCCCGAACAATTAAATTAAACAACTTATGGTAGTTAAGCTAATTACCATAATGCTTTTTAGTAAAACATGTTGCTCATTTTAAATTTTGTTTCTGTAACAGTATCTATTATTTTATATATGCTCCCTATGTTTCTGTATCAATAGGCCTATACATATCACTCGGTTTCACTTATCTTATTATCAAGTTTAGATCATTGTCAGTTATAGAAATCTACTTAAACTACTGATTATTCATTAGTTTTGCCTTGCGACCAAGTCAATCATTGTTGCGTGGATTTTATATAATTTATATCTGTCCTTTAGAGCTGCCTTTTTTAAAAAAAAAAAAGTTGTGCAGATACATTATTTCTTTCCTATGGATTTGAAATATAAAGTAAATTGGTTTATAAAGAAAATACTTACACAACTGTACTTGTGTGTGTAATCTATTTGGAAATTAAATTCAATTCCACCTTAAGAATAAATTACTTTCGTGGAAAATGACTCACTCCACCAATTCTATAAACATGATGTGACAATCCTTAACTACTTGACAGTTACATTCGCAGTCGTTACATTTAAGTGCTCTCAATTCTCTTTGCATTCGTTTGCAATTATTACTATCGTCTCTTTATACTCTTTTAAATCCAAAGATTTGTAATATATATTTGGAGGAAGGTTCAAGACAGGTGGATTAAAACATAATAAAGGGAACAAATACAATTTGGTTTTTACAATTTAAAATAAGCACACAGTTAATACTTTACGTTGCTGCCATTGGACAAAGAGGTATTGACTGTCTTTAGAACAAAACTATCGTTTCTGCAACTTCCTAGAATAAAAAATAAAAAAAACATGTTTAAATCTAGTACGATTTTTTTTTATCAATTTCCTTTTTCTCCCCTTTGTGTTTTATAGTTTCCTCTTTTATGGAATCTCGTTGTGCGTTTCACACTCCTTCCTGAGGAGTCCCGATAGAATGAAACCTAGTTCAGGGGACTAGGTGGTAATGATAGATTTTCTTAAAGAGGCAACCTCTACCCCTTTCTCCAGTGGCAGAAATGTAAAGTGTGAACTATGTTCTTTTATTTGTGAAAGCCATATCATGTTTGTACCATTTAAATGTTTATCAACCTTTTCTGTGCCTTCTTCCAAACATATGTTACAAACTACCTCAAAAACCGAAAAGAGGTTTTCCTTAAAGATATTTAATAAATCTAAAGGCTTGTAATTAGTAGGTTAATTTATAATTAAGTTCTCCATTTTATCTTTTTTTTTTAATCTTTATTGTAGGACAAAATTCTTGTATTATTTAGTATCTTACCATATTATATTTTACCTGCAAATATATTTTATCTTAATGCTTTGAATGCATCACATAAAAAATGTATTACTAAAGTATTACAATTATAAATAAAAACATAAAATTGTCATTTTGATATATTATGGCTAAGTTTATAAGATAGGACCAGTAGTAGGTAGTAGTTAAAGGTAAGCCTGCCACCATTCAAGGTAAATGATGTGCTCACACTTCTGCGTCATTATTAGTGTAGTGGTTAAACTTAGGAGGCCAGGGTTTGATGACAATCTAACGTTCTCTGGAAGTATTTACATTCACAATGCGATCTCTTAATATGAAGGGTGTGGCATATTCTCAAAGTTCCCTCTAATAGTATTGTTTCTTGAGTTTGTTTAGCTTAAGTCACAAGTAACTAAGCAAAAAATATTATTCTGACTATTAAACTAAGTTTAAGATTATCTTATATTAGCTTTGTCTTAAGTTGACAGGTGTGTATTCGAGTGCTATAAGCCTACGAGATAAAGGCAGCTCTCCCCCTCCACCTCCCTCCAGTCCTTGATACCATCGATCGTCACATATATTAGAGCACACATTATGGTTCGACCAGACTGACAAACACACGCGCTCGGTCGTTCACTCCAGTCTGGCCACCTCTCATTACAACCAATGTGTTCTATTTTATTTTTTAGTCACTCGCTCAGTCTGGCCGTACCCTAAAGGGTTATAAAGTATCTAACTTAATGTAAGAGACTAGATGGTCGAATATGGGGAGATCGTGGTTCGATCTCAGTTGGGTGTACTGGGGGTGGCTTTTCCTAAATGGTTAAAATTCTCTCTCTATGAAAATATGGGGACACTTCCTCTAAATGCAATTTTTCTCAATCCTATCCCATTAGCGTAATGTAAATCCCGAACGGGTAGTATGATGCGGCGTTAAAAAAATGTGTGTTATAATTTAAATATCCTTTTATTTTACGAATATCTATATCGTTTACACTTTATATTTAAAAAAACACACACAATTATTGCAAGGTGTATGATAGTGTACGTAGTAAGCCTACTGTAGAAAAACTCACGGTGCTAAGCGAGCGGTCTAAGAGGTTATACTCGTTTAATATTTGGTTTACCCTTGATGGGTAAGTCAAGGTTGTAGTTCTTTTTAGCCCCACGACTTACTACCCGTTATGGTTATACGCCTATGTACTGATTACACTAATAAGTTATGGATTAGGATGGTATAATTTGAAGCAAATGCACCCAAATTTGCGTAGAGGGAGAGTGAAAAATCATTTGGGAAAAAACCTCAGTGTACGTGACCTTGTTTGAACCCCGCTACCCCCGTCTTGTGCAGTCTAGTCTAGCACGAGAGTAGTACGTTAGACCAAGCGGCCACCGGAGTGGTTAAGGTGGATACAATGAGAGGAATTCTCCACAAGTGTTTTTGTTTTATTATTTTATATTCTTGGTTCACTCTATTGTGGGTGCATTTTTAAATACATTAATTTCATCCCTACTCCTTAGATTATGTGGTCATACCAGAATTATAGTCAATATTATCCACGAAACTTTTTTTTCTATCGTTTTAAATGCATTCCTTCCCTTTCTTAGCGCAATAAAAAAAATGAAACGCCAAATAGCATACATTAGTAAGTCACTCTAATTGAATAGCGATTTAAACGAAATTGTCAGCTTATTTTAAATAGTTCCATTAACTTGTCTTATACCCTGATCTAAATCTGCCCAACCGCACCAGATAAAAACTTTGAAACAGTCAGCACACTCTCTACCAAAAAGACGAGAGCAGATTACTTGAGTGGGCAGTTTCTACAAGCGGAAATTGGGGCAGCAGGAGCTAGATAATCGTCCTGTACTTTGCCCTGTAAAACGCTGACGGGACACTTAAAAGTGGGTCCACCCACGAGACCGGAAAGCTGGCCATGCTTACAGAATAATTTTCAAAGGAAAAACCTAATATTACAGCTAAAAGTATTATAAAATCTATTTCCACGAGCCCGTTTCAGTGGCCGAAAGGTCTAAGGTGCCACTTTTATGTTATACTGAACGCGGTGATAACAACAAATTATCGTGTGTATGCGTCAAATCATATGATATGCAGCTGTCACTTTTGATAGATATTATTAATACAATAAAACTGATGAAATATTTGTTTAAATTCAAATTTGAGTGAAAAAAGATATGTTTGTATTTTATTAAAGACCCTTTCTATGAAAATATGACCAAGCACAGAATGATCTACTAACTGATACGGGGAATCATCTTTACACCATGCGTGTTGTTTTACAAGATTAGTTCTGAGTAAGTTGCAATAAAATTGGTAAGCCTTGTAATGAACCATTTTTTTTTCTATAATCATTGAGAAAGTAGGATCCTATAAAATAAACTACATCTTGACATTTTTACCAACTCGTGGCTAGAAAGGTTATTTGAAAAAAAAATTGGACATTTTACGTGTACGCGTAAATAACAAATTAATAGTTTCCTAAAAAAAATGTAGGTTTTTGGTTGTACAAATGAAATAACCAACTAAACATTCTTTATTTTTAATAGTCCACTTTTGACAAATGATGTTAATTTTGACGGCTGTATTATAAATATTGTTATATTTTGGTAATGTTAATCAATGTAAAGAGAATAGATAGATAGCGCAATTCGGAAGAATTTAATGATGTCATTGCTTATGCCAGCTACGAAACTACGTCACCCAGTACACAACCGTTGTGTCGTGCGGTTCATGTGTTTCGGGCGGTTCTTTCATTTATCTTTATAATGATTTATTTATTTGTGTTTGCCTGGTAGTGATTTGTTCCTTTATATTTAGTTAATTTATTATGTTTACCATTCTAGTATCTGTTTTAATAGGCTAATATAAAATCAAGCAGTGAAGTTCTAATTAAAGATTTTAGACATTTTATTTGTTACAATTATTTAAAAGTAATAACTATAATACTAAATATTTATGCTAAATATAGTATTTAGTTTTATTGCTCTTCACAAGCTATTTATTATTTTATAAGTTTTTCTTTTATATAATATAATATTTAGGATATAGGACTTTAGGTCATTCCTTCCTCGTTACAAGTCATTGTTGAGCATTTAGACTTATTGGTAATTTATTTGCGTACATTCTTCACTTTTAATCAAATGTGTTTTTAAACATACATAAAAAATACCTAGCTCTGCTGTTGCACTATGTGTAGATAAACAACGAAACTTCAAGCGTAATAATGTATCTTTCTATTCCTTTCTTAAGGATCCAGAAATTGTCCGTGCGTGGGAGCTCAAATGTCAAAAGGAAAGAGACAATTAATACAAATTTTGCTCGAATATGCTCCATTCGTTTTGCCGATAGTGAATTTGAAAGAAATTTACAAAGTGAACTACTTAATTTTCCATATAAAAAAGTCCTTTAACATAGTTCTGTGCCTTCCTTATACATTCCAACATCACATGCCAATATTTATGATGATAAGGACAGAAAACATCGCTGTTACAAACGAGAAATCACAAAGAGAGCGGCGTAAAGAATAGCAATACTTTCCCCAAATAAACCTCGCTGCGAAAATGTGCAACTACAATTTGACGAAGGAATTCAACAAAATACAAATTGTATAGAGGAAAACATTAAGCCAAAGGAATATTTTTAAAGTCTAGAGAAAACTCTTAAACTGGCATAAGATAAATTAAGAATTCTGGAAATAGAAGTACAGTCATATAAAGAACAGTGTAAAGAAGAGAAAAATTGACTCAAAGCAATCATAAGATGCCACTAAGCGAGAACTAGAATGTAAAAAGAGATTCTCAAAAGCCGTGAGAGATGCATTATATTTTGTACTAAAAGTAATATTTACACAAACACAGATACGATGTTTTTTGAACAAGAAAAATACTTTGTATTGGGTGAATGAAGATATTCTTCAAGCATTAGCATTGAGATCAATCAGTAAAAAAGCGTATATATATATATATATATATATATATGTCAGAAATAAAATGGGAATTCCACTACCTGATATCTTGACACTAAGGTACTGGACAAAGTATTTTCAATGTTAGCCTTTAACTTTGAAGAATATTATTGAGATAGTGAAATCTTGTAAATATGATTCATTTCAAAGGCAGTGTGTGATTTCCTTTGATGAATGAATGTCGATTCTAAAGTTAGTTATGATCATGAAAATGACGTGATTCTAGTGACACACATCACTATGGCGAGGGGTCTCAATAGCAAGCGGAAGCAGCCTGTGTTTTACGATTTTGATGCACAAATGAGCTAAACAATTTTACTTGAAGTAATAATAGTGCTTTAATCAGCTGGACTCAGCGATTTAGGCTCTGTATAAGAACTGTGAGGAGACAATATCAGTGTTTGGAAGTCTTCGAGCATTTGGATAAAAAAAACATACTCTAATATACTTTAACGGGGTTTGAACCCAAACCTTTCTATCAATCGCAACCAGGTACAATGCGAGTTTAACGTACTGTACGGCTTGGTCATCCAATCAAACTCTGGTCTTATTTTATACTACCTAATATATTAAATTAGATGGGGGTCAAGTTTTTTTAACATATTTTTAACCTCAACTGCCCATCATATCTTTGGTCATCTGATGCTAATATTGGAGCGTGTTTTGTAGTAATTTTAAAAGTAGTAAGCCTGGTTACTAGCCTTGATAATACGCGCACCCATGGCAGTATGCACCGCTTACGGTAGGGATTCTGTATCGATCGGTGTTGGCAGATTTTATCCAGTATACCACAAGTACAACCCTTGTTCGGTCTTACCCTGAGCACTATTAGGCCTACTACAAAACAGTATCAATACTATAAAAACAGCCTAGCTGGCCAGTATACCGTTGTCCCTGGCACTGCCCCTAGGAGGGAGTAAGGCGTGTATGGAATGTACAGGATATAATAATGCAATTTATTGCCTCGTACATCGAAATGCACGATGACTGTTTCGAGCTCCTAGTATGGATGACATTCATTGTATATGTCGTGCCATTCATTTTCTTGCCTGTAAGTGATGGTGTGTATCCTTAGCCTATTTGACGGTATCCCCGATATAAAAACCCATATATTAAACGATAATAGTTGATTGACATCTTTAACCTCGTTAGTTTTAAAGAAATTGCGCTCTGAAGAGGAATTATAAAAAGTTGTATACACCTTGTACATTGGACTATTGAATATGGAAAACAATAATCAAAGGGATAAGAACAAGTTTCAATTTTCAGAATGTAGGATAGCAGATAAACTGATAGTTCTAGAGAGAATACTTGAATCAATTAGCCAACAGCTCAAAGCCATCAAGGATTGTCTGCCACATTTTAATATTGTTTCATTCTTAAAGATAATCAAAAAGCTAGAAATGTGATTAGTACCTACTCAATTTAATTTATTTTGAACGCTGTTACAAATAATGTTTTAGTGCACTATTCAAATAGCTAATCTTAATTGAATAAAATTATTCATTTATATTTATTTTACTAATACTCTTGGGTTTGATTCACTTTTATTTGCTCTCCTAAATTGATATTTGGACTGTTCAATTACGGAATTACTTGCACAATTACACATAGCGTGCTTTTGCCTTTAGCCTATAGTGGCTGTAGCTGGTAGATTATTGGTTTATTTATTTTACCTCAACAAGTCCCATGGGTTCAAGTGTCCTGCTTCTAAAATCATCTCTGTTCATCTGTCCTACGCTCTCGGTAAAAAAATAAAGACCTGTTCAACTGTCTTTTTTCCAATAAAATCAGAGGAGATGATAGCTGTTGGACGGCTAAGAATTATGATGAAGGCCTACACGTGCTAGTTGTATTTTTTTTTTAAATGACAGCAATATAAGGCTAATGATGTGTCTTATTTTTATTTTTTTATATAAATCAGGAATCTCTGAAAATTAATGAGACAAAATCTCTTGTGATGTTCCAGGAAAAAGTAATAAGCATCTTTTTTCCTCGCGCTGACCAACGCGGGGGCAATTATTTAAATTGGGTGATGTCTTTTATGGCCTTTGTAAAATCAATGCACTTGCCTATGGTTGAAGCGAGTTCATTTTATATTTTTATTTATAGTATTGGGGAGAGACATAAAATTGTCATGTTGTGTTCTGAGAAGCAAAAATATATGTAAGTGCAATGCCTTGGGGTTGTCTTAAGGACTGGGACGAAAATTAGTGAATATCAGTATTTATTGAAGGCTTTATGAGGGTCGTAACCAATTGAAATAGCCAACAAATTAAATGTCATTACACAATCTAATAAACTTTCTCATATTGTGTACAAATTTAAAGAAAATTTTCAAAAATAGGTTTTAAGTATACGACACATGAATAGTTTTTCCTTATAGAAACAAATATATCATAATGCTAATCAAAATAATCTCTTTTTATATAACAATTTTAAACCAAAGTGTTCAAATATTTTTAAAAAATTTCAAATTTCCAAAAATATTTTTTTTATTATTATTAGCACCACGTCTTACTACCCGTTCGGGTTATACGCACTTACGCTAATGTGTAATGGTAAGGTGATTGTG
>CABFOW010002611.1:80485-96741 GCA_902141385.1 Timema californicum | reverse complement strand
TGGCTCGCCAATAAGACTAGCGCTGGCCGCTGTATCAACTTCCATGTTGAGAGGTACACCATTGACTTCCAACTGAACACTGTTGCGAGCTGGTGCCTGACTACTGTTGACCACGTACAAGTCACAAGCTGTAGTAGCTTGGACAGACACTGAAGGTATGTTCTCCTGAATTTGACGGACACCTCCTTGATGCTGAGAGGAATTTTTGACCCTACGACAAACATTAGCAATATGTCCTCTAAAATGACAGTTATGACAGTGCGCATCTTTGAAGGGACAATTAGACCTAGCATGAGGCCCACCACAACCTGCACATAACGCGCTTTGAGACGGCTGATTGGGTCCTGACGAGAGCTGAGGTTTTTTCCCTTGACTGGATTGGAACTTTTTCTTGACTTTCTTGTTCTTCTGCTGATATGGGCGAACCGCGTTGATGAGACTAGGGTTGTCACTGACATTTTCCGGTGCAGTGGCTGGTCTAAGGATCTCTTAGCGGGTGGCGAGAGCAACCATCGTGCTGGAATTACCCTCTTCATTCCTGATCTTGTCGCGAACCATGTCCGACGAGATGTTGTGATAAAATTGTGACTTTAGTGCGTCATCCAGGAATGTTCCAAAGCTACAGGTGGTGCCAAGATGACGTAAAGATAGGCTGAAGGCCATGTAGAACTCTCCCGCACGCTATTTGCGACAACTAAATGTAGAACACTCTTCGTACACAGATCTTGTGGGAGCGTAGTGAGTTTCAAGAAGAGTCTTTAGTTGGACGAAAATCTTTGTTCCCGGCGCGACTGGCGAGCAGAGATCTGTTAAGACCTGGTAAGCAACTGGGCCAATGCATATTAGGAGCCAAGCCACTCTTACGTCTGCTGCAATTGTTTCAGTGGTGCAGAAAGGTTCAAATCTGGCAAAATATATCTTGATGTCCTCGAGACGAGAGTCAAAAATAGAAGACTTAGGCATGTCAAGACTGTTGGCGTATGAAAAATTGCACACAAGATACTAAGACACAAAATAAACTCAGGGTTCTTGAAAATAAAAAATAATCACTCGTCGCCAGTTGTTGTAAATTAACTTTAGTTTGTACTGAGAAGGCTATTAATAATTAGAAGATTAGACATGATGTTAATGGATTTAATATGCCATTAGAATAAGCACTTAGCCTAGCGCCGCCATCACATGGTAGACCATACCAGAAATAATAAAAGAGAGAGAAAAGAATAACAAAACTCACAGCCTTCTGGCTGACTACATAACACTTACATATCACTATTTAGGATGTTTCTGAATAGTCTGCACACAACACACTTGAAAACATTACTTACACTTTAATCAAACATGTTTCTCTCACCCTATAGTACATAGGGTAGGCTTAAATAATACTTTTCAGACAACAAAGTACAGCTAAAGCTACGTGGTGGCTTATTATGAAACATGTGTTTCTATGGTACCGAGATTGAATTTTGATAGCGTTTTGTCTACCATAATCTTTTTTATTTTGTCTTAAAATATAAATACACTATATATTTATTTTTGGGCTAAAGCCTCATTAAAGGGTAGTTTACTGATGAATGATTTTACAAAAACTATAAATATTTTTAAAACGGCTATAGCGATTTGTTTCCGAATAGGTATCCTGGGAATATTTGATATGACAAAAACCATTGTATACTTATTTTGGGGGGTAAAACTTTTTTAAGGACCAATTGTTAAAAAATGTAAGATATTTACAAAATTGTCCTAACCATTTGGTTCCTAATGGTTACCGTGGGAGTGTTTCACATTATGCATTACACTCTAAATAATTTTAAAATAATTTCTAAACAATAGATTTTTCAAAATTTGAAATTTTTACAAAATGATGTTAATATTATATTAAAAATTCATATTTGAAGAGTATTTAAACAAGATGATATATTTGTTTTTTAGAGGAAATCTTACCTAAGAATAGTTTATTAAAAACCTTTTTTTTTTAATTTTGTTCAAGGCTATAATACACCATATGAGAAAGTTTGTGCGATTGTGTAGTACAATATATATTTGTGTGTGCTTCGCTAAATAAATTTTGAATACATTGAGTAGTTTACTTACAAACTAATTAGATATTCCTTCACAAATCACAGCAGTTAAAAATTATTGACTCTTGGAAACATTAAAACTAGGTTACTGAAAATTAACTTGTGCTAAGTTAAATATACATTGAATTTTACAACAAAAGCAAATAGTAATATACACTGCACTTAAGTAAAATATATATTGCTCTTTACAACGAAAGCAAATAATAACATACACTACAATGAAATTAATATCTGGTTAAGCCGTTTAAATGTTGGCTGTGAGCAAGCATTAATAAAATTATTATAAGTTCTAAGTTCGCGCAAAGAAAAAAAGTTCCCAGTTCAACTTCATTGACAAATTTTTCACAAACTAGAGTCAAATTAAGTCATGTACAAGCAATGTTACACAGCAATAATATAACATATTAGAAATGCACATTTTAAATTTTATTTGACAAACATGATTTAAATATAGGTCAAGGCTGGTCAGTGATTTTGTGCAATTTAAAAATAGAAAAAATTGAAACGTAATTTTAGTCAAATATTTTACCACAGTAACCTTAACCAAATTAGAAACATAGTCTTAAATGAATATTAAATGATCTTAAATAGAATAAGACCTAACTATTCATCTAATGTGTGAACTTTAACTTAATATTCTATTATTTTTAATTATTACCAAGGTTTTTTTTAACTTATTTTAATTATCATTGCTTTTTTTTCTTGCTTTTTTAAATGACATTTCGATGACACCCCTTGAGTAGTATTTGGTGTGAACCCCCAACCCTCCACCCCTCTCTGTTGCTACGGCACTGCACCTACCTTATGTTTTTAATATTGTAGCTCAAAATTATTTACATACTGAAATTAAACTATTATTTTGTGTCTCTGTGGCCGGATAGTAGGCCTAATACAAAAGTCTAGCAGACAAGCGGGGCGGGCAGATATGTCTCATGGGCCGAGTGTGGCCTACGACTTTATGAACCTTAATATGAGATAGTCACTCTCGAAAGAGACTGGGGTTCTAATCCCAGTCTGGGGTATGGACCCAGACTCAGACGGGTATTAAAATGTGGTGACAAAAAAATTAAACGATAAAGTTCTGGTTTTAAAAATAAATAATCATTTATCTTACCGTGTATTGTATTATTAATTTGGAGATTTTTTTGAATGATGTGCGATTCTTTTACTTTTTCAAAATAATTGTACAGTGATTTCCTCTTAGCCATTTTACAATAGTTTGCGGATTCTGACATGCACTTTAACTTTAAAAAAAGGTCACAAATCACTACACTATCAAATAAAAGAAAGGTGGATGTATGAAAATAATGATCTCAGGAATGTAGGGGGTGATATGAAGTGGCTTTGGGAAGGAAGGGGAGGGTAGTGAAAAGACTTTGGGAAGGAAGAAGGGACTCATTACATCCTCTAGGCTGTCCGCGCACAATTCAATCCGCTGAAAAACCACTTTGTGGCTAGTCATGACTAACTTTGAGTAATAAAAGGGCACACCCAGACTATTAATGTTTTAATCAAACAATGTTCAAGGAATGAGTGAGAAAAGCTAATTTATTTCAGGGGAGGGGGGGCCAAATTTTTTCCATGTAGGGGGGGGGGGCAAAGTCCCTCCTGTCCCCCTGGTTCCATCACTCCTGGATTTAAACAAGCAATATTTGACACCATTGATGATATTAAAGAAACAAATCATTTCAAAGCATTTATGAACATGCGTTATTTAGTCAGTTTCCTAAGAACAAAAAGTAATTATTGCTAGCTGTTGCATCAACTCTTTGATTTAAATAAAATTGGTCAAATACTAGATGTGAAGAAGCTTACTCACGGTTTAAGAACAGCTAAGTCTGTTTGGAACTTCTACGAAGCATTAATAGTTTACTTTAAGAATAAATTGAATGACCCAACACAGAATTCTCTTGATAGATTAAAATGTCCGGGAATATTTAGCTGAACAAGACCCGCTTTAGTGGCCTAACATGTTTCTCTTGTATTAGGCTGCTCCACCACTACTCTATCCAGGACAGAAAGTTTGTTCATCTATTTCCTTCCTGCTATTCATGTCAGAGATTTTGTGGTTCATATCTGTTCCACTGTACTGTTCCATCATTCTATTATCCATTTTGAATAATTTATTGTTCATCTGTTCCATCAGGGCTTGGGTGATAAATGCTAGCTAGACCTTTAATAGCCACGGCCATGTTTCTTGTTGTCATACATCTAACAACGCAATCAGAAATATTTCACTTCTGACAACAATGTAGCATGACTGGGGGGTTGGGGACCATTCTCACATTACCATGTGCAACACGAGTTTAAAAAACAAGATATTGGGGTACTTTATGGGCTATTACAATTGAAAACACACACAATCATCTTAAATTTATTTTGTCCACACTTTGCCCCACTAGACTTAACTGGCTGGGTCTCCCTGCCGACCATGCATTTAAGAAGTTGTCACGATATGAAACGCCCCATTTCCAGAATACTGGTCTCGAATAGATCTAGTTAACCCTTCTAAAAGGGCAATTTTTTTTTTCAAATACACTTCCCCTTTCCATTCCCCACATGCGATGACTCGGTCTACCTTCTTAACAATGACGTAGAGGTAACACAAGTAACAAATATGCTAGCCTAGTAGTCAATTATTTTTCTTGTTAAAATATTGTAGAATTTGGAATTTTAGAAATTTAACTACGGTAGTTTTAATTAGTAGATACATTTTATTTTAATCAATGTAGAATGTTTTGCCAAAGAGATTATCCTTAGCATATTTGCTTTACCACTCAAACTATTTCACATATAGTTACATGTTTTCTTTAATACTAGTAATTTTTTTAATGATCTTAATATGATGCTATACTTGAAAGTAAATTGTTTGAATTATGCATAAAAACAGAAATACTTTTTTCTATATCATTTTAAGAGGCCACAATAAACTTTTGCTGTTCAATTTTTTTGGTCATAAATAGACCTATGTTAACAGTCTACAACAATCTAACATCATCAGTTAATTTTCTTTAAAATCCTTATACTTAAGAAGACAGAAAAAAATGTCTACACTAGTTAAATGTTCTTGAAAATGTATGGTTAATACTTTGCTGTTCAATGACATTCTTTTTTTTTTTTCAAACAATTACAATTTTTTTTTTCAGCCTCGGCCACATGAAGCTGGAGGTAAGTTCGCCAAGGGTCTAATAGTTCGCCACTACAAGGAAGCTTCCGTAATAAACATCCGTGTGGAACTAACAGCCAACCACCGTGGATTCTTTGAGTTCCGTTTGTGTCCTAATAATAGACCAAAGAAAATAGGGACGCAAGAGTGTTTGGATAAATATATATTAAGACGTGCAAGCCAAAAAGATGAACTTCAAGAAACTCGTTACTATCCAGAATTAGGCAACAAGATATTTGAAATTAAATATGTTCTGCCTATTGGTCTTACATGCACACAGTGTATTTTACAGTGGAGGTATATTGCTGGAAATAACTGGGGCACTTGCTTTAATGGAACTGGGGCTGTGGGCTGCGGGCCTCAAGAGGAATTCCGTGCATGTGCAGATGTTGCCATCGTCAATGCTAGTGGCTTGGCTAACGATACCTCATTCGAAGATGAGAGGGACAACGAGATTCCAGTAGGAGATACTAATGAGACAAAGAACTCATCTAATGAGAATGAAAACCTGTTTTTGTTGATGCTGATGATTATTATTTGTACATTCACAGCAGTGGTAATATTATTAAGTCTAGTATACCTGTACTATTATCAAGCCAAAGATCATGTGAAGCAGTTGCTGAAAAACAAACAACAGCCACTAAGACCTCCTCGAAAAAAGAAATATTTGAATGATGATCATCACACCAATAATGAAGTGTAACNAATAAGAACATTATTGTAATTTATATGATTATAATTATGTTACTAGTTTTTTTAATACTTAAAGCAAGGGGGTTCTTCAAGGCCTTAGGTTACATTTAAAGTGAGCTCTAAATCAGTGCTACTCAAATGGTGATCCATGGACCAGTGGGCCAGCAACTAAGACAAACTTTTTTTTCAAGTTAAATCAATTTAAAAGTTTCATGTCAAGTTACAAACAGTTAAAACAATGGGCAAAATGGATATCCTTAGACCACACTACCATTCTTAATATTGTTTTTTCCTTCAAGAACAAGGTATTTTCTGTCTTTCATAACTCTTACATTCAAATAGAGCACATGCTTATCCAGACATGTTCAGTAATTTATTTTGAGCTAGTTTATCAATAGCTATTAACGGCCGGAGGCTTCGTTCGCTGTGCTGACCACGAGACACTCTCTATTCACAATTGTTGGAACTATCTCTGACAACATGTAGTGGCCGCTAGATCGCTTGCAGACTGATGCCATTAAGTTCTTTTTAAATCCCTAACTACTCTAGTGTGTATTATACAACCTCAAAATTTATATGACAAGGCTTGCTTGTACAAATTATCCCTCCAGGAGCACTGTAGTAAACTTGTCGCGCATAAATTGCCAAGTGTTCTATATTATTCTCTACTGCATTTGATAGAACTAAGGAGCCAGAGGAACATATATATATTTCAGACCAACCATTTTACTTATGATGAAATTAATATCTGCCTCGATCATATAAGTACACACTTTTCATATCAGGGTTTTTAATTCAGACACACCTAGAATGGCAATGCACTTACTGGAAAAGGGAGAACTGACAGTTTCTTGCCATTCTATCCAATGCTGTATTATTTCACTCAGGCAGCTGTATAAATTTTATGTTGCCTAATTTTCTAGGTTGGCTGGCAAGTGTCACTATCATATTCCTATTTAAGACCAAGAGACCACTAGAAGTATAACAAGCAAGAAAATTGAAGATCAAATAACTGTATTAGTGATAAGAGATATGGAGGCAAGAAAATGAGTACTGTATAGTTAAGTTGCAAATGTAGCTTAGTTTTTCCAATAAAATCTTGAGCTTGATTAAATTTTCCTTATAACTATCAAATAACATCACATGTAAGTAAATGTTCCTAAATTAACTGTATGATTTCCTACTGAACTAAGGGTCCCAGGTTTAGTTCCTGGAATGGCCAAAAATTTATCATTGATAACATTTAGTGGTCTCCTTTAACATTGATAAATTATCAGTCGGAGGATTGGGTGTTTTGTCTGTTATATAAAAGTAGTTTGTAAATCGTGTGCTGATAAAATAAGTTGGTTTAGAAAGTGAAGATAAAATACCTCAAACTAATAAATAATAGCTATGACAATCAATATTTTTTAGCATACGCAAATAGATCAAATTCAATAATACTTGACAGGGAAAAAGGTTGATATAAAGTTTTTTTAACTAGTAAAATGAGTTAGGTATGAGGAAGGTTGAATTTAGAGAAAGTGTATGAACATTTGTATGTAGGGAGGGTGGGAAACCATTTAGGAAAACTACCTTCAGTACACCTGACCAGGATCCGAACATTGATCTCTCTGTCATTGGCAGTCTAGTCTAACACGAGAGTGACACCTTAGACCATGGGATCATCAAAATAGTAACATTTTCTTTAAATGCATGGTGATATGAGAAAAGTTGTACAAATGTATTTTCAATCATGTCTCTTTTTCTGGTTCAGTTCTAGTTCTATTTTTGGGTTCTCAATTCCACTTGATTACAAAAACAAATCTATCCATCTAATACTCCCAATTATAACATAATTACCTAGGCCTACTAATTAGTGATATGTAAATCACTTATTTTCAAACTAAATAAAATCTAATATTATGAAATTTTTTGGTACACCAGTCTCCTTCTTCAGCAGAAGAGAATAAAACACCAGTCATAATAATATACTTTACTGTATTAATTTCACAATAATTAGAGTTAGGTCAAATCTACTATTTTACAAATCCGTTTCTTGGAAAAAATTATGAACCTCAGAGGAAATATAAATAATGGAATAATAGAAATACTAACTAAATGTTAAAACAAATTCTTATAATACATTCATTATAACATTCATACATTCAGTTAAATTAATGGTCTGGAGCTTGTTTGTTCAGTTTGTCTTACAATTATATTGGTACTGAACCAACATTAAGCAATATTAGAGCTTTTAAGCAAATCTCAATTAGAAGATTGAAAGAAAAAGTATTTATAGATGTGTCTCTCGAATCCTCAAATTTTGATTATCACTAGCACCACGTCTTATTACCCTTTTGGGTTATATGTTTATGTACTAGCTAATTACACTAATGAGTTATGGATAAGGAAGGTTGAATCTAGAGTAAGTGTACCCACACTTTGTTACGTTCCTTTTTTGAACACAACCTATAAATAATAAATCATTTATACTAATTTATTGATGGTCTAACTATGCAAATGTTTTATTTCATTTCAAGAACAAATGCTCATATACACACACTTAACACATTTTACATAATGTTGCTTTCATTCTTAAACAACCTCCCTATTTGCTCGGCCCAGCACTACTAAAAAACTCCGTTGGACCGCTATTGACTCGCCATTACAGCCCTACCCTTCCTCACCATGTTTGAATTTGCACCAATGGGAACATGGCAAATTCAAACTGTTAAGAAGGTACTAGAAGCTTTTTTTGTTTCCCCTTCCTGACGGTTAGGACGCCCACTCAATTCCTCATCTGGTTGACCCCACCTTCCCCCCAGGAAAGGGAGACACACCAACGGTCGTTTCCTATTCTTTTATTTACCTTATAGATAATTTGTCGTTATCAATTTGCGTGGAGAGTGGTGAACCATTTAGGGAAAACCACCCTCATTACACCTGGCTGGGATTGATCCACGATCTCCCCATCATCAGCGGTGTAGTCACTTGTGAGAATAGCACCTTAGACCATGCAGCCACCGAAGCAGGTTCTAATTTTGTTTGTAGATATGAATATATTTTTAACATTTTTAAAAACCTTTATAACTAAGGACATAGGAACCAGCAACCAACTTATTTGTACTGAAATTGATTCTTTTAGGAGTAACTTACAGAAATGAACCGACCCTTCACTATTTTTTTACTTATTATATTTTCCGAAGTAGAATAATGTTTTTCTTCCAAATAACATAACAAATACAGGAAATAATTGTTGATTTGTTTCAAATAATTTAACTTTTCTGTGTAAATAGAACTTGAAATTTTAAAATAAGGTATAAGCTGACAAAATCTCAGTATACTGGAGTGCTGTTGTGACAGGGAAGTCAAGGTTTGAATCTCGGATGAGTGCACAGAGTATAATTTTCACATGCAATTTATAAATGTAGTTTTCCCAACTCATATTCACACTGATGGGATTTCAGTTCCTTTAAATACCATCCTCATCCCTAATCCATAGAGCCATTGGTTGGTCCTCATGTTAAAATGTATAAATTATTTTTTTTTTCTGTGTATGTGTGCATTATAATTATAAGTATATCAAAGTTGCATAATACACTTAAGTCAACATTGTGTCAAAATGTTTAGTGAACCTAGGTCATGGACTTAATTTTGAATAATAATATATTCTGTATTTCAGCAAAATAGTTGAGTCAGAAAAAAGAATATTAAAAAAAAATTACTGTCCTAGAAGTTTAGACGTTTGTTAATGTTACAACTGTTAAGGCCACATTAGATTTTTTTAATGAGGTCATGTAATGTTCTCTCACAATTTTTTAAATTTAGTTAATATAATATCTTGAAATTAATTGATACAAACTAAGAGTAGTTTACAAATATTGTTCGAATGTGTGTTGAAAAATACTGAACATATGAATTGAACCTGAAACCTTGAACTTATTGTGCCAATGCTCTACTTCTGAATTATTCTCACACACACACACAAAGAATGGTAGCGCAACATATTTTAGCATTTGTGATATTACAATGAGTCTAACCAACCCCTTTCCCTTGTGTTTTGTCCGATACAACATTGTTAGTCTTTGAAAGAATCAAATAAGCATGGCACCTTAGATATAGATCCAAGAATGACTTCAATGGGTCCACCATTGGCTGCTGGGGCACCAATTTCTGGGTTCTAGAAGAATGAAGTAATTCCAGGCAAGCATATGTATGGCCTCAATTCTTCTAGAAGCATTCATGTGATGAGGATCTCATAGAAACATCCAGAAGTTGACTCTAAGACACCCACCATCATATCATTATCTCGTCCCTTGCTTTAGCTTTATTCTTCAACCATTAGTTCCCTAACTCTTCCCTATGCTGTCAATTATGTGATATTAAGTGGCACTCCTTATTTGTCTGTATAAATATTATTTCTGGTTAAAAAAATGAACTCTTGGTACAGCGTTATTGAGTAATGGCCCTTGCAATATAAGGGTGGCTCTACTGGTGCTAAAACTAATCTAAATTAATTTTCAGTGTATTTTTTTATAATGTTAAATAAGTTCAAAATTTTCTTTAGAAGCAATTCTACTTCAAATGATTTGATGTTGAAATGATTAGTAACACAATAAAAATATTATAGTCCTTTATAGTTGCATAATGATGCAATACATGTAAGGTTTGAGTTTTGTTTAGAGTATTATTGCATTTATCTTAACTTTGAGCATGATTAAACAATGTTGTGTACAGTGTATTACACCATAATCCTTGGTCAACTTTACGCTGTATGAGATTTGTACACTTGGTTACAAACAAAAGTAATACTTTTAATAACACATGTTTTATTCATACATATTACTTTACATGTCTTGATGCAAATATTCTTATTGTTATTGTAAATATGGATATTAAATTGTGTCTCATCAAACCTATTTGAAATCAAGTGTTGTTAACCTAAATTTTGTGTAACACACATTCATGTTTTAGTTTAGGTAACCTTGCTCCAAACAATATAGTTTTAACTATCAGTCCACCTGTTGTTATTAAGGGGATGGATCACCATGAGAGATGAGCGCAGCCGGTTTCTAAGGCGATTTCTCTGTACCTGAATACTAAGAAAACTACTATACACATTTGAATCAAATTTTAACTACTGTAAAGATCAATTCACTTACGTGGTTTATGGTTTATTCATATCCACCCATCCAATTCAAATTTAAGTTTTAAAAATTAATTTAAAGAACACCACATAAGACACACTGGTCTTGTTATTGAAATGTGGGATGACTTAGGCTAAAACTGTTTTCATTATATTACAATAAACACATTTCTATATCATTTAGTAAAATTTAACACCAATTAAAAGTTAAATATTTGTAAGTAATTTTGTTTGAATGATTTTTACCCGCCTCGGTGGCGTAGCTGGCTAACGCGTGAGTCGTGTTGAGCTCGACCGCCGAGGACGGGGAGATCGAGGTTCGAATCTTGGTCGGGTGAACTGGGGGTCTTCCCAATTCCTAATCCATTAGCATAATTAGTACTTAAAGCGTATAACCCGAACGGGTAGTAAGACGTGGTGCTAAATATTTATATTTAATTATACATTTAAATGAATTTTACATGATCATATTTTATTGGTTTAATGTTTTTTTAAATCTGCAGACAAAGCATAAACCTAAAAAATATGATTGAGAATAATTATCCTTTAATTTTCCAACATGTATATTGTTCTAAACTAAACTTAAAGTGGTACAGTTTTATTTTAATTCAAAAAAGTGTTGTGGTGCTGTATGCTGTGACCTATCGGTGTAAGGTTGAACAAGATTAGCCTCTCGTGAAAACTCAAGGCAGTGATGCCAAGTGTTGCACTGTGACTAACAGATGTTCTCATAAAAAATATGAACTCGACTGTGTTCATTTATGAAATCAGTTGTGTGAATACGATGTGTTTTCAATGGAATCCATTTCTGTAAAAAGAGATCGAAGAAAATAAAATAAAAAACGACTTTATTTCTCAACCAGATGAAAGAAAAATAAATGTTCTGCTCTTAAGAATTAGATTTTTTTTAAGGTGTTATGAATTTACTATCGTTTCTGCATGGAAAATACAATTTTAATACTGTAATTTAAAATTCATCCATTAATTTCATATCATGTGCGCAGAATACCTAATTAATATAATTACGGGAACCGCTTTGGTAACCACATGATCTAAGGTACTACTCTTGCAATAAACTGGACTGACAAGGATGGGGATTGGGGTTATTATTCCTAAACTGTTTTCCACTCACCCTCCCCGCAAATGTGAATGTATGTCATCAAAATGCAATCTTACTCTTCTCTAACACATTAGCTTAACTAGTAGGTTACATCGGCATAAAACCTACACGGGCTCGGTTCACTTAGGTGTACCAATCAAATATTTTGGCCCTACCTTTTGGTAATCTGATCTGTAAACAGAGTCAATAATTTGGTATTGATAATACAGGGTTATCTAAATCATTATGGACTATTGGCAATTTTAACAAGAAATACACTTGTCACAATAGATAAATGTCTTGAAACTATTTTGATATCAATTATAAAGCTGGATAATGAAAGGGGAATGGGGGAACTAGTGAACATGCCTTGACCACCATTCTTTTAAAATTAATAACATAGTTAACATAGTTCCATATTTCATTTTGACAATTATTAATTGATAAAATAAATTAATCACAGATATAATTTTTACTTTCTCGCACCCCTTGGGTGTCACAGCATGCAAAGTCAAAGAGATGGAAATAACGTAAGCTATAGAAAGGAATGGGAGGGGTGGAACACAAATGCTAAGATGAAGATGTTACTCAACACATATAAGAGTGTGCACTGTAAAGATTATTTCCATGTCATTTTTTTTGTTTTTGTGATATTAGAAATGTTTCACTTATTTACTTCAATGTTATCCATAAATTTATAATGATGAAGTAGGGTGGATAAGAAATACGGTAATTTAGAGAAAGTGTTCCTACATTTGTGTGGAGGGAATGAGCAATCATAAGGAAACACACCTCAGTTGACATGGCCGAGATTCAACCGAAATTTGTAGCACAGGTACCTAATAAATAAAAATTAAAAACATAATTTTAAGTGTGTTCATTGCAGGAGTTTTGATGAAGGACATTGAATGTATAAATCTGTAGAATGCATGTATTATTATATACTGTGTGTAGCAAAAATTATAAAATAGCTAGTGTAAACCTCTTGTAAAAATATTAGGAATAGTGATAGGAAAATCAGTTAAGAAGTTTATCTGACAAAAACAAAGTTTGTTTATTTTATTTAGAACAATCAAAATGGTAAATACATAATTAGAACAAAATATAACAATATGGCGTGAAGCGCTTATCCTCTCAGATTTAGAAAAAAACTCAATTTAGATAATGGAATTAATAGACTTTGCAATACCTGAAAATAGAAAAGGGAACATACAGTAATTAGTTGGTTGTCAGTACAACACTAATATTAATAGTAATCATGGAAGTATATGGTTCAAAGTTGAATATCCCGCGAATTTAGAGAGAAAAGCAATAACTCTGTTATTACTCTTATCTAATATTTCTACATTAATTAACATCAGAACTAATATGGGAAATCACACAAACACGCGCCTTCAAGCAAAACACAATAATCATGATCACTTATCATGATACATTTGATATTTACATAGCCCTTACAAAGAGTCAAAAAGTTTATAGTTCCTTTAGCTTGAGTAATTGGCGCAAAAAACGATATTTCATCATAACCCCTAACAAACATTTAAACTTAGGTAATAATAACAAGAAAAATAAAAACGCCCCTTCATACCAAAAGAAATCGACATAATGTTGAACAGTAATAATACAAGAATCTATCTTAGGACCAAGTCCAAAACTAACTTACTAGTGCCCTGTGATCTACGTTTGATCAGTTAACTAGATAACTGCAAATACAATATATAAGCTAAAGATATCATGAGAGAACGGGTGGTAAGCCCGAGACGCAAAGTTTGCCACAGCGTAGCCTGAAAATATATTCATTAAATTAGATATACTTTTAAAGAGAAATTGCATATACTAATTGAATTAAACCTCGCATAAGGAGACAGAAAGGCGACCGCATTTGCCATGAGCGGTGAGAAACATTTTAAAGTTAAAGTTGTTAAAGTTTATATAAGTTAAATAATAGATCCCGGCCCCTTAGTTGCCATCCTCACCTAGGTCAGTCGGTGGTATAATGAGTGACCATTGAAAACCAACATCCCAATATATACACATAATTGTATCCACAGAGAGAAGGGGCAAGGGAAGGAGGGGGTAGGTAGAAAGAAAAAACACGACAAGAGAAGGTCCTAGCAACAAGTAGAATGTTCGAGATGATCATAACGCCGGAACTGCCACTGGCGTGGTCATGTCGAACCTCATTCTTTGTTTCCGGCCGGGTGTGGATCGAGCCCCGAGCAGCCAGTCGGTCGAAAGCTCCACTCAGTCAGTTGTGTAGAGCGTTGCAGAGCGGAGGTCAGTGCTCTTGTGTTGGAGTTCATCAAGAGGGTTTGGTGAGTGTTGCCCCATTTGAAATAGCTTTAATTTCTAACTCGTTACACTAGTGATATGTAGATATTATGAACACCCCTGACACAAAAGTTATTGATAAGGGACACATAGATTATAAAATTATCATGCTTCAATTCAAAACTTGTGTGTAAGCCTATCACTTTTGGTCAAAATCGATAGATAGATAGATAAATATTTTCCATACAATTGGGTGAGAAATCTTTACTTGCAGTATATTTCTATATGTTTTATTGTAATTTTAAATACCTATTTTTGGAGTAAGTGTTTATAATTTTTGTAGTAGAGGCAATAAAGGTTACCTATGTAATATTTATTCTATACAAATTATCCATTATATATATATATAAAAAATACTAGATTATATTTTTATTTACATTATATATATAATATTATTTAGGCTGGTCAAAATATTTTCTTTCAGTATGATATATAGTTCCTGAGGAATGGCCAGATTCAAATTTTTTTCAAATAAACAGAGAATTTGTGAATAGATTTTGATTTTCAACAATTACGCTAATGGTTTTAGGGATCAAGAAGGTTACATCCATTGTAAGTGTACCCGCATTTGCGGGGAGGGAGCATGGAAAACCAACCTCAGTACACCCGACCGAAATTCTATCCTCGATCTCCCCATCATCGGCATTCTAGTCTACTGCAAGAATAGCATGTTAGACCATTAGTTCACCAAAGCGTGTGCTAGACATATTAAAATAGGTTTAAACATATAAAGCTATATTTTATTATAGAATAATAATTAATAAAAAAATAGGTTAATAAAGTTTGAAATGATTGATAGTTACAAGTTCAGTGGTGTAACAATAGGGTAGTGACAAAATGCTACAGACCCACCACGCAGGTCCACCCACCCAAAATTAATTTTGTAAGAGATGAAAGCATTGTCTTTTAAGTCTATTTTTGTTTCGTAAATATCTAATATTTCAATCAAAAATTATTCAATAGTCACTTTATTGCGCATATTTTATGTTGTACAAAAAATGTATGTACACATTTTTCTGTAAAATCAATAGAAACAGCTAAAAGTTCATTTTAAAGACTTTATTAAAATTTATTTAGGGAGCACATGTATCAAGAAAGGATGCAGAGATTAGCTATGTTGTCTGTTGAGCTACTGCCCGTAGCTTGTCCTTGGAGGAAATGTAGACAATTTCACTGAGATAAATGTTTGTTTAGTCTCTATAAGTGCTAATATTGATAAATGATGATAGATTTGTTTATAATATTTATAAATATTGTTTTATTTAATTCAAATTAAGTTTTTTTATGTTATATTGAAACTTTTCAGCAACGATTTTAACAACTTTTAAGCTGTAGACTATAGTAATGCACTTAGGGTGTTTTTTCCTCATTGGGTTTACTCTCTTATCTCTCCGGGCAAATGTGGATACACTTCCTCTAAATTCAACCTACCTACTCTATATTATTACATATTATAAAAGAATTTCAATAATAAATGTCAATTTTTTTATAATCTACAATTACACATAAGATTTGGGGAGGGTGGGGTCTTTTTTTTCTTGGGGTGACCCACCTTGGGTCCAATACTGCATAGTTACACCTTTGTACATGTTACAAGCTAACGTTGTAAAGCTAGTTTTACAATAGGAATTTTTAATGCATCTCTAAGTTTATATTAAAATAATAATAATCTACTAATAATAATTCATATCTGGCTAATGTAATACAAGAATGAAAAGTAAGAATCACAATTTCTTATTTATATTTTATACTTATATATAC
>CABFOW010002611.1:0-80295 GCA_902141385.1 Timema californicum | reverse complement strand
CACCTTACTTTTAAGGGCTCTAACAAATTTCAAGGTGGGTCCAGACCTCTGATTCCCAATTTTCTACGTCCATGAAAGAAATGTTAAAAAAATAAAAAACTTGTATGCCAATTGATAATATATTTCTATTACCATTCTTCTTCTTCTTAACACTATTATTATTTGGATTTTGATACTTTCCATCATAAGTAATTACATGACCGACGTACGGATCTTTTAAAGAAAATTAAGAAACCACTGTGACTCTCAGACACTGTCCTCACTCCTCATAACTTGGGTTAAATCAGACGCTGAGGAAATGATCTACATTCTACGGTGTGTTTATCGATAATTTTATATCCAGTGTTATTCATTGAGGGTGAAATGGGAACGGGGCGGGGGGTTGATAGGGTGAAGGGGGAGGGTTGATAGGGTGGGGTGTTACCACCCATTTCTCCTCTACTCCCTCCCACCCCCATCGAAATGTGCCTTCCTCCAGTTTGTTAACTCCACTCTTATATACTCGAGTTTGAAACTGAAAGATGGTTTGCATCAAACTTCAAATAGATTCTATAACAATCTATTATTATTTCTAAACGCTTAAGGGACACCCCAAATAGCTTTTAGTGGTATTACATTTTCAAATTTTTTCCAGTTGCTTGGAGTCAATCCAATAAAAACTCCTACAAAAGATATTTTTTTACAAATCATCTCACCCGACACTAATAAAGTTTGCCAACACTCTTAGTAGTCATCACAATAGTATTTTTTTTCATAGCGACTTACTACCCGTTTGAATTATACACATGGATTAACTACCCTAATGAACTAGGAATGGGAAAGGTGGCATTTTAGATTGAATGTACCCACATTTGTGTAGATTGAGAGTGGGGAACCATTTTAGGGAAAAATAACCTTGTTACACCTGACTGGGGTTTGAACTTCAAACTTCCCACCACCAGCAATCCAGTCTAATAGTGTATGTTACCCGCCGTGTTTAAATTACATGCTGAAGACGGGGATCACGGTTCAATTTTGGTCGGGTGCACTCAGGTGGTTTTTCCCTAAATATTTTTCCGCTCTCACGTCATGAAAATACGGATGCACCTCCTCTTAATTTAACCTTCCTGATGCCTAACGCATTAAAGTAATTAGTTCAAAAGCGTATAGCCCGAACCAGTAGTAAGACACGCTGCTAAAACTAATTAAATAAAAATTGTATGTTTGGAACCGTTTGAAGAAGAAGAAAAACACCTCAGTAGACTCTATTGGGAATTGAACCCCGATCTCGTCACCAACAATCAAGTCTAATACGAGAAAGTCCGAATTAAAAATGTTTTCTTCCGCTAGGTAAGAAATATGAAGAAAACCATACTACTGATTATTTGAGCTCAAACTAAAAATAAATAGCAGATTTCTGCAAAGTAAGTGAGTGGTCTTTGATAAAAGCCGCACTCTGGCCTTTCCCTTCCAAGAAACTTGACCCCTGTAAACAACAGATTAGCTCGCTCCCCCTTCACTCTTTCAGAGAAACTTGACAGATATGACAACACTGCAACTCTAGTTCAATATATGGACGTTTATTAGGAGTTGCGCTGATAGCACTTCTCAAGTTTTACAAGGTAGTCCTTCCACTTAAAGGCCTGTTTATTAATGGGAAAATCACCATATGTATTAACTGACAAATGATCGCTCTCTTACTATTTGACATTCTAGTTGGACACCAGAATTAACACTATGTTTTTCCCAAACTGGTGTTTGTTTTGGAATGAAATTTATTATTTATGAAACTAACTCTTGACATGTTTTCATTCCTATTAAAAGTGAATTAAGTTCAGTTTCCTATAACTTTGTTGCTCTTGAGGGTTAATATGTTACACTAAAGAGAAATGCATGGAATGTTATCTCATATATGTCCTAAATTGGTTTTATGTGTCTCAAAATATAGAACTTGGGTCGTCCTTAAATTATGTAAGGGTTGGGGAGAGGGCATAGGGGGGTGTTAAGTATTTTCTTAGGATATCTTATGTGGGATGGGAATGTGTTAGAATCCATCTTAAGAGGCCACCATAGTACTCGAAAGATATACTGAAACAGGTGCATCTTATTGAACTAATTTTTCAGCAATTAATAGTAGTACGTTGAAGAAAAGAAAGATCCAACATATTTAAGAGTGTCTCTTGGATATTATGGTTTTAGTTTTTTTTATCTATTTCAGCAATGAGGAAAAAAAAAGTTAACTGTCAAAAAAATCTCTTAATTTTACCAGAGTAACATGGAGAACTAGACTAAATTAAAACCATAGGGTTCTAGCTGTGAGATAGATATTTTGTGCTAAAATCCTGTGGTAACAACACAAAAACCTAAGATATTAGTTAAATTAGAATCTATATGGGCCCAGCTAGTGCTGCTGCTGAGCTTTGGCTGACCGAGCACATGTCAATCATGGATAATGATGAAGGGAGGAGGGGGAGGGAGAATGTTGAACAGAAGAAAAACAACTTGTGGCCAGAAGTACACGGGGGAGGGGAGAAGTGAGAAGGAGCCTGTGCTCTCTTTGACAGACCACTCACATTACAGCTATTGATAAGTTTTGCTTGAGTAGAAACCAAAATGTTCTTTCAGTTTTGGAGAATATAGGCTAAAATTGTGTTTCTATTTTTCTAGTACTACAATTGCCACTGAGTCTTACTACCCATCCAGGCTATACGCATATATACTAATTATGCTGCTAATTTGCTAGGAATAAGAAAATAAGAATTTAGAGGAAAAGTACCAAGATTTGCAGGGGAATGGAAAACTATTCAGGAAAAACCACCTTCATTACACCCAACTGGGACTTGAAACCACATCTCTCCAAAATTGTCGGTCTAGTCTAATGCGAGAGTGACACCCTGGCCTAAACCATTCAACCACTGAAGTGAAAGAGATGACTTCATTCTGCTTTAGTTTATGGTGAAGCTCGTTCATGTATTCAAACATTATTAAATAAATGAAGGATGTTCCTTTTTTACATTTCAACACTTCTTCCCATTTTTTTATCATATGGGAGACGCTGTTAGTAATAAAATAATCAGTTGCCAAATAATTGTATGTAGCACAGTCACGGGATTTCTTAGTTAGAACACTTATTAGCAATATTATTCAACTCCCATCAATAGGCACATGAACTAAACATCAAGCTTGTCTAGTCTGGTTTGTCAGTGACGGGGAGGTCAAGACTCGAATCCCGGTTGGATGTACTGAGTATGGATGATTTCCCACTCTCACTTCTTTGTTAAGCAATAAAAGACAGCTCTTTCACAGAATATTTAGTTATTCCCTATGGCTTCAACAGCGAAACAGGGTATGTGAACCACCGGGTTGGACACTACTAGAATTCAGCAAATGAAGAAAACTTTCATAAAAAAAAACACAGATCCAGATGTCCCAGAATTGATCCCTGGCACTTTCAGAATTTTTCTGTGAGGAAGAGGGTCTGGAACAGGGTCAACTCAGCCTCATGAGGACAGTTGAGGATCTACTCGGTTGGTATAGATCGCTTGCGGGCTCACACCATGGAGACTACGAGACCACCGATGCAGGTAGTAATTAGTAATCCTTGTATTAAACATACTAGAGGGACTACAAAATCACTTTTCATCATTTAGCATGTTGGATTATTTTTTATAAAAAAATTTTAAGTTATGTGTTTCTATTCCTTGTAAAACCAAAAGAGTATCCTGATGAGATCCAAACTTGGATCCATCAGCAAACGGCAATAAGTTAAATACTATATGAATAATACCTCTGACCAGCAGCCTCCAAATATGCAACTATTTTGGTTAAATATTATTTTATTTGGGTCTTTCGAGTTAAATGTAGAAAACTATTAATAGGGGGATTTATGTTTTAGCTTAATACATGATTTATTATTAAATATTATAAAATAATCTCTTAAATGTAGGCTATATGTCCTATTATGAACTATACTGTACTCATATGTAATCTCAACAGCTGTAACCTATTTAGGCTCAGTCGCCTACTTAAATATATAAGAACTTATAAGGGTATTATATGTGTTGGGATAATTCATTATATAAAACAAATAATTGAGTTAACAATAAATAGATTTATTATAGAAAAACATAAGTGAGATATAAGATTACAATATTTATACAAGATTAATGATGGTTGACAATTGAACGTGTAATATATAAGTTCAATAAAACATGTGAACATATCATAGATCACGGAAAACTTAACGTTAAATACAAGATGTGTTGACATATAGCAGGTCCAAACTATAGGATTGTCTTGCAGCTGCTCGAGTAAATAAGCGTCCAAGGCAGCATGGTCAAACAATAGTACATTTATACAATAATCCATTCCCTGGCGTACAACATTACTTTAGTACACACTAACTTCTAATACTTTGTCAATAGGAGCCAACAACGGGCTAGAAGTAAAGGCATTATCTGCGCGGACCTCATTACGGAAACTAGCGGAGCTCCGCACTTTACCCACCCCAGTTAATACCACACGCAAAGCATGCCAACAAGAATGATTCAACACACAGACCCAACTGGATCCAAGAAAAAGGACTGACGACCTGGTTGTAGCCATACAAAAATTAAACAACTGAACATGACGTCCACGGCGTCATGAGAAACAGACTAGTCATAAGGACTAAGAAAAGGAAGTACTGTACTTGTGGAGAAGAGAAACCTTTAAAACTAAGTCCTTATTATCTCTGGAACTCAAGGCTCCTATATTTAAACTATGTCATATGTACATAGGGAAAAACTTAGTCACTTGGACTAATATAGGAAGTCTGAAGGACTTGAGAACACATTAGAGTCATCTTGACTACACCAACTATGTCAGAAGGACACAAAACCAAAATCTAGTCACTTTGACTGAAATAAGAAATCTATATAAACATTATAGTCACCTCGACTATATAAACTAAGTCAAAAGGACATGCTAAACATTATAGTTGTCTCGAATAAGTCAAAAGGACATGATAAACATTATAGTCACCTCGGCTATTTAAACTAAGTCTGAAGGTCATGATACCAAATTCTAATCTTTTAGACTAGACCCATAAATCTGATGGACTTATTAATAATGCCTTGATACTTAGGAGATTGAAGAGTATTTCCCTCGACGACGTGGTGAGCCCCACGATCCAAACTTCATGGCGAGCTGGTACTTCTGTAGATGATAGAGCGGCGCTTTCCTTCTTAGATGATACTATGTGGTGAAATACAATAAGTGAATCTGAGCGGCACTCATTATATACGATTTCTCTGACCAAACAGGAATAAAAAGAATAAGGCGTAGGCTAAAACACAGACAAATGGGAGAGACGGAAACAAGGGGGGAAGGAAAAGACAGAATTACCAAGGAACGCCGCAAGAGTAGCTCTAGGCTCGTGACTTTGATCCCAAGCCGGTCCCGTCCATTTCAACTATTGGGTGATGCAGAGAGCGGACGTGGGTGAGATTTACCATGCTGGAGCCCCCGCCATACTCGTAATTTTCTTGAACGCATGGTGATTGTATAAGAGTCCATCCTGTTATGGTGAGTAAGTCTTGAAGGATTTTATTACTAAATAAATCAGTTTTTAATTATCTTCTTTGGATTCAGCTATAGTATTTTTATAAGGATTCGTCTCGTGAGTGTTATTTTACACACTTGTAGTATTTTTTTCTTGGAAGTATGGTAGCTGTATCCGAGCCCATCCAGCCATGGAAAGTAGGTGTTGAAGCATATTATTCCTAAATATGTCAATTTTAATTCTCTTCTTTGGATTCTGCTATAACAGTTGGTTTCCAACATACATCTGGTGGGATGGATAAATTTATTAAACTTGAAAATGGATTATTTACATAAACATTCTAGGTTTTAGACAAGTGTAATAGAATGGTTAACAGCATCAAAACTATTTATATTAAGAAGTTCAAAATCCGACGGCCCACTTTCTAATAATTCCTCGATGTACAATCCTAAGATAACTATGGCAATCACAAACCAATCATGATAATTAATAAATAAAATAAAATAAAATATTTGAGACAAAATATTACCTTGTTCAAAAATTGGGTGCACAAACAAACACAGTTTATTAACAACGCATTATTTACCAAAACATGATCATAAAATAAGATAAACAAATTAATAGACATTGTTACAGAAATACTTTGGATAGAAGAGCATCAGAATATGCACCAACGAGCTTAAATAAAAAAATATCTTATGTTACAGAAATGTGGTGAATAGTAAACATCCACATTTTCCAAATAGCATCACGATTCACTGTGCCATCAGAATTTGTTTATATTTTTAATTGTTATGTAGCTGCTTGTAAAGCGCGTGCTAGTTTTTTCTTTGATTTTAGCTCTGTTATTGCAAAGATAATGGATCTCCTTAAAGATAGTCTTTAGTTTTTGTTATCGTCCATTTTTATATCTGTTTTTTATATTAGTCAGTTCCCAACCCCCTATTTTAAAATTCCAAACTTTCCAGATTTTATGGCTATTTCGGAATGGTCCTTTTACAAACTTGGCCAATTTAAATTTTCCTCCATGCCGAAAAGAAGAGTTTATGATTATTTTGAAGAGATTTTGAGCTAATACCCCCCGACGCATTTTTAGGACCTTTTCTAAATAGTAAATACAGTATCTAATACTTATTTTATTACTGGAGTAAGTCTTCTATATTCCCGGCAAATTTCAATTTTCTGCCGCACCTTATTAGATTTTTCTACACCTTTCCGCTGTTTCCCAAAGTCACTATTAAGACTCATTTATTTGCTTATCTGGAGCTATCTCTCTACTTGTCTGCCAAACTTGAATTGTATAGCTACCTCATCTAAAAATTTTTTTTCTAACTAAAGGTCCCCCATTTCCTAGAGCCGCATGTACAAGGTTGAGATATTTTACCCCGCACCCATGCTAGACTAATAGTAGTTCCGAAACCATTGCTGTTAGCCCATCCCCCACACTGTAAAATTTTGTTTTAATATTCAGTATTTATCTTGCTATTTTGTAGTTTATGGAAGAAAAAAAGCTTAATATTAATAAAAAAAACAAGACGGAGACATTTTGGCAGGAGAAAATGAGTCACAACCTTGAAAGGTATGCCTATCGTACTAAAAAAGAATATATTATCTCTCAGAGTAGCATATAACTAATACGTTAATCATTAAGGTCTTATTTGAATAGGGAACATTTTTGTACTAAATATAAGTTTAAGAGATACTTAAACATCGAGATTAAAATTAGTTAATTATAAAAACCTAGTATTATTCAAATTGTATTATTTTATATATTTACAGATGTAGTAACCCCACCCCCCACCCCTTGTGCTATGTCAATATTATTGAACTTGTTAATGGTACGACTACTCAACTATAAAGTAAGCTAGAATAACTTCAATATAAGCATGATCCCACATATAATTTTAAAATACTTAGGAAGGATAGGGGGTTCATAATGTGGGGAGAGTCCCCCATACTTTTAAATTAATGTGATGTGAGGTATTTTAATGAATATAAGTTATATTTAACAACTATAAATATTTTGTCTTTAAAATTCAACAATCTCACAAAAAAGGTCACATTGTGGTAATTTAAATATCTATTCATTTTACTATGGATGTGTAAGTTTGAAGCTAGTTTTTTAGCTGAGGGTGTTTATTATTAACTTCTCTACAGGTGAATGCTGGTAAACTACCTTTATTAATTTTTTTCTCATTTACGCTTATATTTTGTTGCTAAAGCCGTAAAAACGCATTTGATGTCACTAGTAGGAATATATATATATATATATATAAATTCCGCTTGCTAACAAAAAAAATCCACCAGATATTAAATGGGTAGTATATAGGATTTTAAGTTAGGAACATTTAATTTAATTGAAGACTTTGTTTTTGTTGTTTAGGTTTTACAAGGAGATCTTGTTACCATAAATTATTGTTGTTCATTGATACAAATTTCGACTATTAAAAAATGACATTGGAGAGAAAGTGTGTGTGAATAATGATCCATTTCTAAGAGTATACAGTATCTAAAAACTATTATATTTAATAACAATTAATCCATTGTCATGTTTTTACATAGTATCCTTTCTTTTAAGACCTTCAGTCATGTAGTTATAGTATTATATTTTATAAGCTATCATTATATTCCCCTTAGGTAACTAGCCAGAATAAGGGCTATGCAAATATGTATAGTCCATATTAATACATTTTAACTCATCAGACCAAATCATCATCATTATCATCATCTGTTTCAAGCCTGTTGCCGGGTCAGTTTATTAAAATGCCTCAATCTTCCTCTTTCCTTTCACTATTCTTCCTCCTTTATTTGTTTCCACTCTTCTCCTCTCACTAGCACACATTCTGTTATCTAGTCCTCCAATCCTTTTATTTACCTCCCTTGTGGCCTTTATTCTAAAAAAATTATTTCCATTATTCTCGTTGGTATTCTATTTTTTACCATTAAACCAAATATGCCTCAAAAATTATATAATTTAATTAGATTTAAGACATATTTGATGTATTAAGTTTAAACATTTATATTTTTCAGTTAAAAAATGAGGATAAACACACAATCATGCCATTATTGATTAAATATATTTTTATTCTTTAATATGTATGTAAAGTGTACATACTATTCACGTAATGACCGCCATGCTCATACATTCAATTGATTTATTTTGACACATCTGAGACTAGTATAAGCGTATGACTTAAAAAAAAATTAACCATAAGCTACCTTTTTTCAACAAATGTTTAATTTTTTATTAACAGTAAGACACGATTTTAAGCCATCACTCTTCTGCCAGTATATACCTAGTAACTGTAAGCCATCACTCCTCTGCCAGGATATACTTAACTGATTGTAAGCCATATCTACTTAACCAGGGCAGATATCTGAAGTGGTTTGTTTATAGTAACATAAGCACCTAACTGCCGTAGGCTTGGTAAATTTTAAATATTTAACACCTTTAGAAGCTCTCTGAAGTGCTTTTGGTAACACAGCCCCCTAATTTGTATTTGTATCTTAATTTGTATATTGTTTGACCCATAAATAGAGCCATTCCGAGGTGGTTTGAACCCCCCAAATTCCCCCCCCCCCTTGGCGAAAGCTTAGTTTATTTGTTCATACTGGATTTTTAAAGCTACAAGGATTTTTCAGCTGCGGCTGAGCTAAATATCCAATTGAGCTTAAATATATTTATTTAGATTTGCAGATATTGCTCAAATTGTGTATTTTAGATAAAAAATATAACTGACTTTATTACAACGATTTCCAAAATTTTGTAGTTTCTGACCACAACTTTTCTCTCTGTGTCCATTGCGACCCTTTGATAAATTAAAAGTGTTGAAATCCTTTATTTAAAAGTTTTTTACTTTCTTGCTATCTTACAGGTAGAGAAAGTATTGTGATCATCAAAAAAATCGAACTCAAGACTTTGACGAATTTTTTACTTTTATGACCCCCCCAAATAAAAAAAAAGTGTTTTTTGACTTTCCACCTGTGTTTGTCTGTCTGTTTGTACCTCCAACTAGTGCCTAAACTATTTTACTGATCGAGCTTAAAATTGTTTCTGAGATATTGGCAAATATATTAATACAATTTTGGGAGCTTTTGTTGTAAAGAGATACTACTTAAGTTTTAACGCAATAATTCTCCAATGCCATAGAGTAATTAAATATAAGTAAGTCTCTAAAAGTGTATGTTGTTTTTCCTTAAACCGCTTAAGGGAAATGTTTTTACGGCAATGATCTATATCTATTTTATACTCAATAGGCAATACAGTGGAGCGTTGTTAATCCGGATCGATTGGGACTGGGACCCATCCAGATTACTGAATTGTCCGCATTTTAAAATGTGCTGTCAATAACTGTATACATACGTAATGTATTGACTAGAGGATACAAGACGATCGGGAGTCTACTGTATTTCCAAATAAAGGCTGAAGGGTTCGAAAAATACAGTACACAAAATATTTTAATAAAGTATATTGAATAAGAACATGTACAATATGTCATTTAGATTAGTAACTCTACAATACTTTTTAGAAAAAAAACACAAGAATCTACAGTAATTAATGTAAGCTTGCTGGTTAAAAAAAAGTCCTTAATTGTTTTTGTACAAGACTTAACGTACGTTTCTCAATCACTCATCAATAAAATAATATTTCGGCATTGTTGCCTTTATCAAACTCAACCGTGCCCTCTGTGGGGACAGTACCTTAGCCGTATCGCCTAAGTCCAACCAGTCACCACAGATAGCGAGTTGTTAAATTACAACATAAAAAAGGGGTAATCACAGGGGACCTATTTTATCTAATTTCCAGCAAGCCCAACAACACCCTTGTCTTACCAGAGATATTATGGCTAAGTCTAAGGGACATAACCATGAGGTAGTCTGGGTTCAGACAAGAACAAGCGAAGGTAACAAATACCGCCCGAGGGCTTGTACAATTTGGTATATCCAACTTTGATAGAAATCAATACTCGGGTATGAATAACAAAGTAATTCTCCTCATAATTAAAGATACAAAACAGGATATGATTATTAGACATTGACTGGGAAATCGTCCCAATTAAAAACTTAAAGGGGTACAAGTAATATACCTGCCTATGAGAATATAATGCTCTCAAAACTGTAAGTTAACATTTCCATCAAACTAACTTCTAATAGGTCTCGATGATAGTAAACATAACATATAAGATTAAAGTCATCTGACTGTTAACTATATAAATAACCTAATACCTAACATTTCCCATGAGATAGTAAACAAACCTACAAGAATTAAAGTCGTCTGACTGTAAACAATATAAATAACCTAATACTTAACATTTCCCATGAGATAGTAAACAAACCTACAAGAAATAAGGTCATCTGACTGTTAACAATATAAATAGCCTAATACTTAACATTTCCCATGAGATAGTAAATAAGCCTACAAGAAATAAAGTCATCTGACTGTTAACAATATAAATAACCTAATACTTAACATTTCCCATGAGATAGTAAACAAACCTACAAGAAATAAGGTCATCTGACTGTTAACAATATAAATAACCTAATACTTAACATTTCCCATGAGATAGTAAATAAGCCTACAAGAAATAAAGTCATCTGACTGTTAACAATATAAATAACCTAATACTTAACATTTCCCAATCAACAAACACTTAACAACTTCAGATAGACTGACTCCTTATGACAATGATTCCAACCCTGACCTGAATATAGAAAGATCATGGTCAAAGTTTAATCTCCCTCTTTTACAATAATTTTCCTAAACCTCGCCATGATTTGAACCATGACCTGAAATATACAATGTTCATGGTCAAAGTGTAATATCCCTCATTTACAATAAATTTCCTAAACTCCTCCTGGATTTGAACCATAACCTGAAATATACAATGTTCATGGTCAAAAATCAATTTCCCTTATTTACTTATGAATTTCCTAAACTCCTCCATGATTTGAACCATGACCTGAAATATACAATGTTCATGGTCAAAGATTAATTTCCCTTATTTACTTATGAATTTCCTAAATTCCTCCATGATTTGAACCATGACCTGAAATATACAATGTTCATGGTCAAAGATTAACTTCCCTCCATAGCAATAGCTTACGTTTAAGACGATCCTAGGGGCCTACAAGCGCCCAAGTATTTCTTATACCTAACCAGCATCAAAGAGTGACATTCATTGCGGACCACAGGCTTATATTTGATTCTGCCCAGCAGGGGAAACTAGTTAGGAAAGAATTACATCATCGAGTCGTCACCAATATCCAATCACAAGGTCCCACTCTTCCACAGTGCAGTTGAGACTCACATAGCCACGGGGTTGGGGGTAACCTCGGACGTCCGAGCCACTGATATCCACTTATAATCGCACTCTCGCGCATGCGCGCTTCGAACGGATTGTCTTATTTTGGAGAAGAGATGAGTAAGCGGCTGACTTCCCATTCAAAGTTTTATGCAGTGCGTACAACAAGGTCGTTCCGGGGCGTTATTGTTGTTGTTGTATGAGACCTCGGCTTTTCTGGTGAATAGGGTGAGTAGAAAACCGTTGTTGGTGCCGGGTCAGTCTGTAGCAACGGTACAAAACACAAAGAAGAAGAGAGTACAAATAGCACAAACAATGGATTACTCCATTTTGAATTTTTAAATTTTAGCGCATGAAGAAATAAAATATTTCCACTGTCATCTCTTAGACCCTGCTGAAGGTTCTGACTAATGAATATTTTTCTTGGCACGTTTGTGAACCTAGAACAAGAAAGCAGACATCTGAGGTACTGTCTGAAAGAGCATTCAGTAACACAATTTAGTATGTGTTCTCCAACCACAACTGATCGTAAGCCCTCACACGATAGATTGACAGCGTTGTTTACGCTCATGGTTTGTGTGTCAGCGGGAGCTTGGAATAATCAAATGCTTGAAGATCTTAACTCAGCAGCGAGAAGGTCTATGGATCTTGACTTGTTTGAGAAATTCGAAAAGAATAAGTGTTGCGCTGTATCTGCTATTGTTGTAGGACTCACAGCAATATCCACTGATGTGTTCTTTGCCCGTCTCATATGTTCAATGTCTTTAGTACTGGCTCCAGAATTGTATTCATCGAATACAATATTAATACTAGTACCATGGCTCTTAATTACGAAATCAACGTAGTGGTAACAAATTTGAGCGAATTTTGGCCAAATTACTCTGTGAAGCAAATCACCAGCGTCTATAACGTAAATAGGACTTTGTGGTAAACTTTAACTCAAAGGACAACTATTCTTGAACACAGTAGCAAGAGAAGACCTAGTTCCTTTTCGAAAAGTCAGGTCATTGAACAGAGCAGGGGGATGACAGGAAAGTACATATTTTAAGCATAGATCACAACACAACACAAATAATACAGTGGAAAATCTTATTGGGATAACTACCACATTCTGTTCATCTCGCTTTACAGTTCTGCTCATGGTTGCTAGATTCTTTACTTTGTTTTTGAGCTGAACTGGACCTGTGTGAATGATTTTCCGACAGTATCTTTTATTGAGGCAGTGCCTATATCCATATCCACATCACAGTTCACAGATAAATCCCTTATTACACCGTTGATCAATGAAACCACGATTCCGGAAGGACCTTCAAATGAAGAGTACTTCCTTAACCATTTCATGAATATCTTTAATCCATCTGTATCATCCTAAACTCTGGCGAAAATCTCCCAGCTCCATGTGCTGATCAGAATTTACTGTGAAAACGTCACAAAATGATTCTATATTGCTTCTGTCGCTTTCATACATGCAGGTATTGAATTCACTCAGCGAGACAAGGAGGGATCTGTCCCACACCTATTGGTTAATCCTCCTTGAACCTTGATTGATCTCATAAGCACTTGCTCGATGGTCATGTTGGTCCTGGTTCAACTCCAAATCTTGTTGGTTCTGCGTGTTGTAAAAAAACTTCTTTAACAAACCTCCCAAACTCAATAATTGTTGACAAGTGCTTTTTCAATTGCATCATGATTTGAAGGTACACATGGGCTGGTTTGGCCTGGTGAATATGACCCGCCACATGAAAGGGTGGTAGCATATACTGTATTGTATGCAGGTGCAAGCACCATTCATCAGTTCTCTCTGCACGTATTAACATATGCATTATTTAAACTTGTTCAAAGTATTGAGTACACAGTGTTGTAGTGTGGCTATTAATAGATTTCTCTTTTAGTCTTTTTTCTAGTATAGATATTATGTAAGCTACTAAGGGAGAGGTCACAGCACTTGCGATTGAGGTTTTCTTACACAACAGCTCTTCAAATTGTTGTTGTACATCAGCTATTTATTCTGAACTAATAAGGTTTTCTTCTAAAATTATATGTAATAAAATTGTAGCTATAGCCACCTGTGCTAAGGAGTGGGCTCACACAACCCTGGAATAGGCATGTGCTGTGATCATATGTTGTACAGTATTTCTAGCATACACTTGCTCCCGTAATTCTTCAATGCCACTACCTTTCATGAGATAACCAACAACTCACAAGGAAGACATTAAAAGGTAGAAACCACCTAGGCGAATCACAACATTGTTAAGAGGATTATCCTTAAATGTAGAAGATACAATATCTAGAGCTTTATTGTACAATGGTTGGTCAAAAGTAACCACGCGCAACTTCTGGCTCTGCTTTTTAAACTCCTCAGGGGCATAGTATAGAAAAGTGTAGATCATCAACAGAGTAGTACGAGTACAACAGAGTAGTATGAGTCAAGTTGGTGAAGGGCAGAGGAAGCACCGTTAAAGTCGAATAGGGGCAAGGATCAGTCTCCATCGATGCCTCCATGAATCCGCCCCAAGAAGGATAGGAATTAGCACTGCATAAAGGTTCTGTTATCCACATTAAGCCAAGGTAACGGGCTTTAGCAGCGTGCCCTCCATCAATTTGCACCGAAGATACATCCTTCAAAGTAATCAAGTTTAGTCCAAATTTATTTTTAAAGTCATATGTCATTATCTTCAAAGTTCCAAAATCCAATATTTCAATATCTGTCGTAGATACTAATGGCCGAGGAACCGTAGGTGCAGGATGCACTTTATTTGCTGGCATTACACACTTGATACCTCCCAGAGCGTGAAAGGTTTCGTACCCATCCATTGTGCGTACATTGGGGTCAGCGTTGTCGAAAACAAAGTGCACAAATTTGGTTTCTCCCACTATTGCTGTCGCAAACACAGTAACAGACTACTGATACTTTATAATCTCCCTTTAGCCTGCATTGACGCTGATACTGGTGAATATATCAATTAAGGTACAGGATACAAATTCCCTGTGCAGTAAAACACCAATACCAACCTATAACGGAGACATGAAACTCTTCGGTCTAGCTGCAGCAAATGATCGAATTAGCAACTGCAATTCGTTTTTTGGGCGCACATTCTTTTCCTATTTTCGGCCTCGAAGAAAGCTATGCAGATTTTCTGGTATTGTTTTGCATCCTCCTCCAGCCATCACCTCGGTGCTTGGGTATGTGTTACAATCGTACCAGTGTGAGCAAATGTCCTCTCTACTAATAATTGTGGCTGCCTCAACAATTCTCTTTCTTTCATCCCTTTGGCTTTTGAGAGTCCTCAAACCACTTATAATTCAAAATACGAGAAGACCACGGGAACAAATGAGTAAATCTCAATTTTCACCTGGGGGACAAAAAAAAAACATAATCTCAGTAATGTCCTGTGTAGCTCTTATTATTTTGTGAAATCTTTTTTAATTGTTCAAATAGATTGTCCAAGTAATACTGACAGTCTTAGTGACTCTCTAGGTACTTACACAATTTTGCGAATCCCTCTGATTTATCTGCATATAGGGCTTTAGTGTTGGCTTGTACTCCTCTGATACATGTGGGTACAGATACAAGCCTACTAAATATAGGATAGCAATCGTGGTGATATCGTGCCTCTGCAGCAACTAGATCAATTACAGGGTTTATTCTTGAAATAACAATTTGTCCCCAATCATCGGCTCATTTTGCGCACAAAACTGTTGTTCTTCTTTGACTCCAAAGTCATTGCCTATTTGAATACTAGTTTTTGATTGAAATGTTTCTTATTAACAACCACGAGTTAGGCACAAAGTAAACACTTTGTCTTGAGATTAAAGCTTGAATCCACTCTTCTAAGATACTGGCTAGACTTTTCCTCCTGGTGTGTGTGTTTTCACCCTTCGATTGTAATGCTTTCTACAATTATTATGAAGCTTCACTGATTCTTTCTCCATAAGTAGATTATAAATTCCATCTTTTTGTAGCACACTAATTCTCTTAAGATTTTCTAGGCCAGCTTTACCCTCAAAAGAGTTGTAACCCTATTTGAATTTACTCTTGCAATTACACACAATTCACATTCCACTGTAACATATTACATAAAAACGTACACCGATTTATTAACACGCACAAAAATCCGAACACCCAAACAACTAGCGAAAAACTGATTGTAATATATATAGAAAACAAAACTGCATGCAGCACCTGAATTAGTGACGCGTCCATATTGCATGTGTTCACTAAGCTCCAAACAAACTGAGCGTGTGTGGTCTGTATTGTTGTATTCATTTCTGGTTCTCATGTACACCTATAAAATGAACTAAGGATGATTTCTCTGTAATTTTGATCCCTCCACAACTTTTGCTTTAAACATTTTTTGGTCCTTTCTCTCTTAATAATAAAAACAAATACTTCCAAATAGTTTGTCTTCTTCTCGGTACCATACAATAGTAAGCAGCCTGTACAGTGTGGTAAAAATGTGTCATGAACATATAATATACATTATTCATATCATCAATGATGTAATTATTGTTACTATGCAAATTTTATATTTCTATCATGTTTTGTTCAGCCATTAGGCTTGAAAAAGCAAAAATCCAATATGGTGGTCTATTTTCTGGCATTGTGGATCCAGCCCAGCAGGGATTTCTTGGGACTCAACGGATTATTATTCCATGATGCCAGTTATATAGGTTCAAAAATTTTCAGCTTGAAATTCCGTTTTTCCATCTTAATACGCTTCTTTACTGGACTAATATACGTTCAACTTAGTGATCCTTACACAAATTCAAATTCTTGTAAATTATAGTAGCTTAATACGGTAATAGGATTGTATACATTCTTTGAATTAACTAAATTCTCAGCTTATTTGCTTTATGCTTGACTTCAAAAAAGTAATCTTATAATTTGACAAGCTTTTATAATTATTTAAATGGAACCTACCCTGGTGTGTGACTGTGACTTAATGAAACTCTCCTACATTGAAAACCATTTTATTTGGCTCACTCATCATCAAACTATCCTTAGTACAAATACCATAGAACTCCAGTGAAATTTAATCAACTATCTTACATCTTATATTGCTTGGGTTCCTCATAACTTTAGCAAAACTGCAGTTAACAAACCCTTCCTTATATCTTCCTGATCCCTGATCAAAGTACGCTGTTGCCCACTTGGCCATACCATTTGGTGCTGTTGAGTCATATTTTAGTTCTATCTGTATTAACCAATTGGAATTTATTTTATTAAGGGCCTGCCTACCCTCTCTGGCAGTGTGTTGAGCTTTCAGCCCTCAATATAGATGTTATAGCTAATCTTATACAAACTAGTAAGTTCCTGCCATCATGTTGGCAGGATTACTTGGTTGTTGAATCTTTTGGGAGGTTAGCTTACCAACAGGCATCATTATTTTTTTAAGAACTTGAGGAGATAAGATGAGAACCAAAGTGAACACCAAACTTTGTGCAAGCAACCAAAGTAAGACTGATCAACATCAAATAACACCTCACTATCTACAATGCTGTTTAGTTTAATTTTACGTTTCAACCAGTTTGCTATATTATAATGTTATAATTTCCATTTCTTATTAATGTATGAACAAATTCTCCACTTCATGAAAAATTGTGAAACTGCTATTTCAAGTAATGAGTAATAATAAACTAATAATTATTGGGGTTAGGTTTTTTATGTGTTCTTTAGACACATTTAAAACCACCCTACTGACATTTTGGGGAAACGTTTTCATCTGTAGCTACGGTCTAGAAGATATCGGATGTGTGAATGCACAATACATAATTTGTATTCACCCTCTCCTCCCCCTAATGTCTTTCTTTATGTAATATATTAATTATGCTAGTATAGTAGGAATTAGGAGAATGGAAATAAAAGGAAATGTACTCACATATGTGTGAAGGAAGAGTGTTAACACAATAATATTATTAATAGCTAAGAAATGATTCAGTTAAAATATGGCAATATTGGTCTACTCTAAGGTTTGTGCAGTGAAGAGAATGCTAAATCACCATGACAAAAAAACTTTTGATTACTTATTTGTAATCCTGGTTAAGTCAATTACTTTAGTCTTTACTTAGTAACGTAAAAAAAAGGTGGTGTAGCTTGTGAAACAAGAAACCAAACCAATTATGTATAATATGACAAGTCTAGACCATAAAATGAGAGAAAGCCCCTAGTGTTGTGTAAAAATACACGGTGGTTGGTGGTGTACAAATGCCTACCAGAAGGCGGGGAAAACTACCTTCCTTATCCTTCTATTAGTGTATTTATATGGGTAGTGTGACGAAATGCACAATTTTTATTAATTCAGTAGCACATGAAATATGAGAGAGTTTAAATATGTTTAAAAACAACAGAGGCAGAACAGAAACAAATACTATGTTAAACACAAATCGATGGTTTGCTTGATAAAGTATTTATGTCTACCAAACAGTGTAAAAATGCATGAAATAAGGGGGAAAAAATCCATTATTTAATTATAACACTGTTTTATTACAAGAAAGGGGTTGTAAGGTTAGGAAACTTAATAGGAAGCGAGGCTAAGGAAAGAGCAATAGCATAACGCTAGGTCAAAACTACTCCTTATCACCCACCCCCACCCTAATTGGCGATGCTATACTTTGACGGCCCCAAATCTCGGCGAGTTATTTCTTTTAAATCTGCAACTACTTTAATTTGTGTATAAAACTTCATTATATAGAGAAATGTATTCATTTTTTATAGCAAGTTTCAATGAATAAGCTCAAGAATGTCTGAGGATAGTTATAAAATAAGGTGAATGGGGAAGTGGCGAGAACGGGAAGTTAAGTTTGCTGGGTTGATAGTACTTTTTAAATCAGCCCCTGAAAATGTATAGTAGAAAAAAAGGGGGGGGGGAGATTAGGGTTAAGTGGAAACAGTAGTGTGTTTATCGCAGCTTTGAATATTAGCCCTTTTAGTTGTTAGAGAAAGATCGCCGTGGGTCAAGTGAACCGAAACAAACAAGATAACACAATAAAACAAACGTTAGTCAGCACAATAAAGTTACAAGTAACGAGGTCACGCACGTGCGTCCCTAAACTATAACGGCCATGACTCGACTTTTTACTGTCTGATAAAGACACACGCTGCGCATGCGCTATCACCAATATGGCTACACTAAACAACTGCAACTCGTCATAAATTAATACCAACATTCCAACACTTCCCCTCGAGTTGGTTGTCAAAAGAAAGTCACTATTGCGAATCACTCAGTCTGGCTGATTCCATGCATTGCAAGTGTTTAACCTTGGGCAGTCCCTTAGTTAAGAAGTCTGCAACTTGATCGTCCGTTGAGATGTGAAGCACACGAAGTTATTTGCGTTTTAATATATCCCTCACAAAGTGATGACGGATGTCTATGTGTTTACTCTTTGCATGGAACATCGGATTCTCTGCCAATTTCAATGAGCTTCTGTTGTCACAGAAGATAACCATCTCGCCCAAGTCGCCAAAACCCATCTCGACGGGGAGTCGCTGCAAATAGACGGCTTCCTTAACGCTCTTTGACAGAGCCATGTATTCTGCCTCTGTCGTTGACAGGGCGACAGTTCGCTGTTTCTTTGATTCCCAGGATACCGGTCCACCATGAAGCATGAGAATATACCCGGTGTAAGATCTCCTGTCTTCGGGACAACTTCCCCAGTCTGCATCTACAAATCCTCTGACTGGTCCTGGATTTGAGCCAAAGGTTAACCCCACATTGATGGAACCCTTTAGATAGCGTAATACAAGCTTGGCGGCCTTCCAGTGATCGGTACCATATCAGTTGTTAAACTGCCCCAGATGGCTTACAGCAAATGATATATCAGGCCTTGTAGTCGATGCCAAGTATGTAAGAGCCCCGACCAGCTCGCGGCAAGGAAGTCTTAGATCATCTTCCGACTGCTCTTCATTTCTCCTCAGCTTCAAGCTTGTATCCACGGGGGTGGCAACAGGTTTGCACTCGGACATGCCGAACCGCGAAAGCAGATCGCGTACGTAGCCATGCTGGTGCATTGTCACCTGTCCTTCCGTCTGGTTAAACTCTATGCCAAGGCAAGATTTTGCATAGCCTAAATCCTTGACTTCGAAGTGTTTGGCCATTCTTCTTCCAAGTTCAGCAATCCTCTTCCTGTCACGGGAGGCGATTAGGATGTCATCGACGTATGTCGCAATTAGTATAACGTCTTCCCCTGAACCAATGTGAAACAAACAAGGGTCTGAGACTGAAGGCGTCGCACCCAGGCTGCTCAAGGTTTCGTCCAGCTTAAGGTACCAGCTCCTCCCAGCTTGTCGTAAACCATAAAGCGACTTCTTCAGGAGGCAAACCTTGTCTCCTCTACTCAATTCTTCGAGCATGACCTTTGCCTTCATCCCAAGCTGACTCTGGCCCTCCGAATCAATAATATCCTGAAGTATTTCTCCTAAGTTCTTCGGTGGTTCCATATAAACCTCTTCTTGTAGATGTCCATTCAAGTATGCAGTTTCTACATCAAATTGCCTGATCTTCATCCCGTATTGGGCTGCAATGGATGCCATGAGGCGAATGGAACTTATTCGAGCCACTGGAGCGAATGTCTCTGTGAAATGAACGCCGGGTTGCTGACTAAAACCTTGGGCAACCAAGCGTGCCTTTTTCCTTTCAAGTTTTCCATCTGATAGGAACTTGTTCCTTAGAACAATTCGGCTTCCGACAACTTTGTGACCTCTAGGACGATCAACAAGTATCCAAGTCTCGTTCCTCACGATGGATTTCATCTCGGCGCCAATGGCTTGGCGCCATTCGTCCGCTTCGGGACCGAACATCGCTTCCTTCATAGGTATTTCCGAGAGAAATGCCTGCTCAGCTTCCTCAGCGTTTTCGGCCAAATTTGAAATGACTTGGTACTGCTTCTTCGGTCTTCCCCTCGAACCTGACCTGACCTTCCTTGGCCGGCCAGGGCCCCTTGTTTTGTGATAAATTTCCTGACGCACATCTGTGTTAGGTGCAGTGTCATCGGGGACGGAAGATATGTCCCCATCTTCCCCTAATCCATCAGGTGATGGTACATGCGCTTCAACAGTGTTGTCGAAGCCGAAGAATACCTCGTCTTCGTCGTCCTCGAAGTGTGTGATTGGCTTATCATCTTCAGCGTGGCACGTTGGAGGCAAATCAATGTCCACAAATCGCCGAGCTTGTGTAGAGTCTTCGCCCTTCATGTCTATATCCAGGTCCATTTGGGGGCTGGCTATCAAACGAGACTTGACATCCTCCATAAATTTGACGTCACGGCTTATCACCACTCGACACTTCTTGGGTGACCACACACGGTATGCCTTGGATTCATCCGCATAGCCAAGGAAGATCCCTTCCTGTCCACGAGAGTCAAACTTTCCTCTGCTGGGTTCTCTGTCCAGATAGAGCACTTCACTCCCAAATACCCTGAAGGAAGACACGTCCGGCACTCCACCGGTCCATTTCTCGTATGGCGTTCGACCATCCAAGCTCTTTGTTGGTAGGCGATTTCGGAGGTAATTTGCTGTATTAACCGCCTCAGCCCAAAAGGAATTGGGCAATTTTGCTTCCATCAGAAGGCACCTAGCGACGTCAAGAAGAGAGCGATTCTTTCTTTCCGCCGTGCCGTTTTGCTCTGGGTTGTACGGGACAGTCAGCCTCCTAGTGATCCCTCGCCTTTTCAAGTACTCATCAAACTCTTTGTTAATGTATTCTCCACCATTGTCGGACTGCAAGCACTTTACGGTTTTGCCCTTCTGATTTTCAACAAGGGTTATGTACTCAATAGTAGCCTTGAGTACTTCAGCCTTTGACCTTAAGAATCGAATCTCACACCATCTGGTGCTGTCGTCGATAAATTCGACAAAATACCTCGCTCCTCCCATGGATGTTGTCCTCATGGGTCCGCATACATCTGAGTGTATCACGTCCAAGACGTCTGTGTGACGGTTAGATTTACTGGGAAACGGGGTTCTTGTCATTTTCCCCCGTACACAAATGTCACAGTTCAACTTACTTGCTGAATCTGCTAGCACAACTCCCTTCACGACACCTTTACGAACGGCGTCCACAATGTCTTTTGCATTAGTGTGACCTAGGCGTCTGTGTAACAAATCAAATGGAACTTTAATTTCTTTTGAAACTGAAGTGACAGAGCACGCGTCCTGTTTGAATTCACGCACATAGTACAGATCTTCTACTCTGACAGCACTTAGTACAGTATTACCGTTTGAGTCTTGTATAACGGCACCGTCTTTTTGAAACCAAACATCATATCCACGATCCGTTATCTTACTGACAGACAACAGGTTCGTTCTCAAGTCGGGTACATACATTGCATTTTCTAGCGTTACGTTCCTCTTGTCGCCAAATACGTTCGCCACAAACTGTGCTTTGCCTACGCCTGCCGTGTCTGCTGTCGCGCTGTTTGCAAGGTTTAGCGCACCGTGCCCGGTGTCGTACATTTCGCGGAAAAGTTCTGTCTCGTTGCACAAGTGCGTTGTCGCGCCGCTGTCCAAACACCACTTCCGGCTTTGATCATTTGACTTGCATGCCGAAACGTTCAAGCATACGTTATCCGCACATTTCGCACTTTCCTTCTTTTCCTTGGTTCGACACTCGTTCGCCTTATGCCCAGGCTTTCGGCACTTAAAACATCGTATTACGTGCGCGCCTCTCTGTTTCTCGCAGTCACTTTTGTTCACTTCGGGTTTGTCCTTCCGATCGCGCCAGCCGCCATTTTTCTTTACGAACATGGCACCCGACGACGCGTTACGCGCATCGCTCTTACGAGCATCACTTTCTTCTATGATTTTAATGCGAAGCGCGTCCGGGGTTGGCAATTCGTCACGCGATTCAATTGCGCACCGAAAGTTCTCAAAACTAGCGGGTAAGCTATAGAGTAATAGAATCGTCAAAAGGTCTGGGTTGATCGCGACTTCCATGTCGTTCAACTTGTCTACAGAGTCGAAAAAACTGTTTAGATGCGCGCGCACATCACTCATGTCCGCCATTTTCTGTAGCGTTAACCTCTTTAAAAGGGTTGCCTTTCTTGCCGGGCCTTTGGATTGATATATCTCTTCCAATTTCCGCCACATTTCACGCGATGTCTCGCAATTTTTCACTTGCTTAAGTTCACTCGAGGATATAGACAAAATTATGTCCGACCGCGCCTTCATATCGTTGCGCACCCATTCTCGCACGTTGGCTTCGTTTGCACGATCATTCGCCAATTCAGGTTTTAACGCGCCACCGTTTACGAACTCCCATAAATCGGCTTTAATTAACACGGTCTGCATTTGCAGTTTCCAGGTGTCATAATTGTCTTTGCCTAGAAGTTCAATCCTAGATACATTCGCGGTGTTCATGGCGTCGATCTCGGAATTCTCACGCGCCCGTTTATCTTTTATGTTAAACTTGTTATTTTACGCGACACTCACTTCCGAGCCTGGGCCCATAACCTGTTAGAGAAAGATCGCCGTGGGTCAAGTGAACCGAAACAAACAAGATAACACAATAAAACAAACCTTAGTCAGCACAATAAAGTTACACGTAACGAGGTCACGCACGTGCGTGCCTAAACTATAACGGCCATGACTCGACTTTTTACTGTCTGATAAAGACACACGCTGCGCATGCGCTATCACAAATATGGCTACACTAAACAACTGCAACTCGTCATAAATGAATACCAACATTCCAACATTAGTGTGAGCCGATCTGATCAGCTCCGCCTACTAACGTTAAAAGTGCCAGAGCCTATAAGGCCAGCTCTATAGATTTGCGCTAGTTCTCGCTTTAACTGATAAAATAAGATGGAAGGGTAACTTTTCCCTCTATTATTTTATATAAGGTTGGCAACAAAATTATTGGAACTGGGAGTTTAGTACATATACAATGGCGGACGGTCATGTACCCAACGTGCTAAGTGCAACACTGGTTTACATAAGAGCTGCATGGAAAAACAAAAGTGGGATTAACATTCATACTGACATAAATAGTTTTGTAAACAGTTTTCAAATAAATGTATGGGTTAAATTGTTTTGAGTTTAGATAAATATACTACTTATATTTTCATGTTTTGTCATGTGAATGAAAATATTTCTTCGCCAAAGTAAGTAAATAGGCGTAAGCACCTTATAAATTGATATAATATATATAAAAACCATGAGATTATTCATTTATAAAAGGTTTTTGATAAACACAGTCATTATGTGTAGGCCTAAATATGTATTCATGATGTAAGCAATATAATAAATCTTGCTGTAAGGTAAGCAATAACAGCCCAAAAATATCTAATGTAGGATATCAAATAAAAATTCCTGTAATTACTATTTAAAACTTTAATTTCTTGTATAAAACTAAATGCATTACAACAAAATAATAGTGAAATGTATACATATTTTTTTAAATATGTTAATTAGACTTAGTTTTGAAAAAATAAAAAAAATATCGGGCTCAAATAATTGTAATTAAATTGTATTAATTTATTATTAAGGAACAGTACATAAGGATTAAAATGATAGAAAAATCAAAATAATTGCTTCATAAGTTTGATGAATTTTCTTGAAAACCCTTACATAAATGAGGAAATAGCTGTGGCACTCTTCACACACAAAACCTAACAGGCTTCTGGCATTCTAGGTGTGCGAATTATGGAATAGGCGTCGCACTAAAAGGGTTAAGATACTTTGTGGTTAAAAAAGTTTGGACTATACCCACCGTTAGTGGGCAAGGTCAGGGTCTTAATACCAGATGGGTGCATTGGGGATGAAATTCCAGATGAGATTTCCCCTCCCCTCTTAATGCTAATATGGGTCCATTAATTTTACACTCACCTTGTCTGCTGTCCTTAAATTAGTATGAAGGATTTAACAGAGCATTTTACCCCCTTTGTTGGCTCCATGATCTAAGGCAGGGGTGGCCAACCTTTCTTCCTGGTGTGGCACTATTTGCGCTAAGAATCCTTGGCGTGCCACTCCACCCCAAAATCTCAAACCTAACTTAACTTCAGTACCCACAACACCTTTAGAAAAATATAGCCAATAATAAAAAAAACCATTTAAAAATGGATATTATAATACTGTAATATAACTTATATAATTATTTATTGCTAATTATAATAGTAGTTTGGTTTATACCTGTGTTTCTCAGATAAGACATCATAAAATACATTAGCAAAACCCCATATAAAATATTTAACTTTTAATCAAAAATGGCATGATTCAAGAATTTTCATTTCAAAAATAATTCACAGCTGCTGTACACTGTTCACAGGCTGTAATTCTGTGACTATGTTCTATTAATGATAGTTAATAAAAACAGCAATAAGAAGACAACTGAATAATAGTAGAGATCACAATTTTTAATAATAAAAAATAAATATTACAGCTTTCAGTGAGGTTTCTGGATCTCTTTAACTGTTAACAAGCTCATTAATATTTGGATTTGTTTTGGAAGAAGCAAGAAGGATCAGGTTTTTTAGATGCTTATCAGTGAGAACTAAAAGGTACTTATTTTTGACCAAGTTCATAATTGAAAAAGTTTGCTCACAGATGTACGTAGAACCAAACCTACAACAATATCTCAAGGCCAGGTCTCTTAATTTAGGATACTGGCACGAAGGAAGGCATTTCCAGAAGATGGAAAATTCTTGGCTGGCTGGATTACCAAGTACTTCCTTGTACTTGCTGTGAATTGCGGCGATGTTTTGAATATCAAGAATTTCAATTTGTACATCAGAACGGTAGAGAACCATTTCCTCCATAGAAATTGAAAAAGGTTTTGTGAAAAGTTGAACATTTTTCTTTTCATCATGGAAGTCTGAAAGCCTAGTTTCAAAAGAGTTTTTCAAATCAGAAATAGCATGTGTGTATTTATTAAAGCCTGGAAGCCCACCACTACATTCAGTGTTGGAAAGTGTTTTCATTCGAGGAAATTGGGAGAGCTCATTCTGAGAAATATTATGATCCAGCAGAGTGAGCTTTGCTTTAAAAGCCTGAATGGAACTGAATAGGGTCGGAAACATATTATATTTACCTTGCAAACGCTGATTCAAGTTGTTAAGGTGACCCATAATGTCCGTCAGAAAAGCTAACTCCCATAGCCAGTCTTCATTCTTCAAAAGCGTACACTCATCAGGTAGCTCCCCATTTTCTTCATAAAACTTCAGAACATTACCCTTTAAATTCTAAAATCTCTCAAGTGCCTTTCCCTGCGACAACCAACGGACACTACAATGAAGCAGAAGCTCATCGCGGTGTTTGTCTTCCGATTCTGCTTCAAGGAGTTCATGGAATTCCCTTCTGTTCAGCGCCCTAGCTCGGATCTTGTTGATACATCACACCACTGGATCAAGCACAGAAGAGAATTTCATGTCTTTGGCACAAAGGGCTTCTTGATGGATAATGCAGTGGTGTTTAAAAACCTTACGCTTCAACTAACCTTCCAACAAAGCTACAAAACTTTTTACTTTGTCAGTCATTGCCGGGGCCCCATCCGTACAAACACTGTAATTTATCCCAATCTAAACTGTTGTTTTAAATGACTAATTTTATTTCTTTCAAAATATCCTCCCCTTTATATAAAACTAGCTGGAGCAAGTCTAGCTCCTCTTCAGTGACGTCAAATTGATCGTTGATACAACGCACATAAACACAAAGTTTGAGCAGTGTCACTTATATCGCAGCTCTCATCCAAGGCGATGGAAAAGTATTTACAAGTATTGATACACGAAACTACTTGTTTCCAAACACCACCAGACATCTCATCAATCCGCCACATAACTGTATTTCTTGAAAGTGTAACGTCATCCACCATTTTAATGACATTAGGATCTTCAGTGGCTTTTGCGAAGGCCATTAGACTAGGCTTTATTATCTCTTCTCCTTCGAAGTATGGCTTTTTTTTTTCGAGCAATTATGAGGGCGATTTCATAAGAAACTTTGACCATTGTCATCAGCTGATCATTTTTTGTTTTAAAAAGCATTTGTTGCCCAGTTAAGGAATGTTTCTTTTTATTTACAAATTCTGTTCTTAATGCTAAGCCAATTTGATATTTTATGTTAATATCGGGATGCATCTGTTTGAAGTGCCGATTTAGGTTAAACTTTTTGAGAACTGCAACACTAGCCCCACAAATAAGACACACAGGCTTAGAAGAGTTTCCTTTTTTAAATAAAAACGGTTCTTCCGACTCACTATTAAACTCCCGAAGAGCAATATCATCCTCTTACTTCCTTTTGGAAGTAGATGGCTTACTTAAGGCCATTACAAAACGATACTAAAAGAAAGTGAATTGCTATAGAAACAAATATTTTACAGCGGAGGATAACACAGTACACACCAGTCAGTTCGGCACCAAACAACAAACTGAGTAGAAAAATGTGATTTGTGCAGACTGAGAATGTGTCCTTGACTGCTGGACTAGTCGTGGTGGCACGAAAGGGGGAGAAGGGGTTGGGGTTGTAGTGGAAAGGGAAGAGAAAGCTTCAGTAGCGGGAAACAATACAACAGAGACGGCCAACTTAGAAGACCTAACATTTTTAGAAACTTATTTACCTGGCCCAATTAGTGATTTATTTTTTATCAAATTTGTTATTGTTATATTTGGTGACTTTAGGCGTTCCACTTAAAATGCTTCTGCGTGCCAACTGGTCTATCGATAGGAGCGATCGGAGTTCAAAGCACAGTCAGATCTACTTCTACAACATTCTTGTTGGTTTCCAACTTTCCCTCCACGCAAATCCAGATGGATTTTCTCTAAAACGTATTCTTGCCCGCCTTAGCACTGTAGGGTAATTAGTACAAATGCGTATAGCCCGGACAGATAGTAAAACATGGTGGAAAAAAATGCATATTTATAGAGTTATATGATTGCTTTGAGTCAATATGGGTAAAAAAATTTTAAGGTAGGCCTGGGCAGATTTTTTTACTAAAGGGCCGAATTTAGAATTTAAAACTAAGAATGGGCCACAAAGTAAAATAGTATTATCGGTAGACACAATTTATTACTATAAAAATTACATGTACAGCACTAAAATGAAAGACTAAAATTAAGCAATATATTCTCTAATAGAATATAACTTAATGATAGGAATATAGTTTTTTCATATTTCAAATTGTAATTATTAAAACTCTTTATAAATGCTCATCGGTGTGTTTTATAGAAATTGTTATGCTTCCATAAGAATATATTTTTAAATTCAGGTATTTTTAGCGCTTTTATTCTTTGGGTAAAAACATGTGATGCAGGAGGCCCGCGGGCAGTAATCTGCCCAGATTTATCCTAAGGCCTTGTTTAAGGATAACAGGGTGTACAGCCAAAGTATATCTTAAAATTCCCTGACTTTTCCAGGTTTTCCAGAGCCTATTTACAACTTTCCCAGTCACTATATTATATACTTTATTGTATTAAGATCTTAACTTAATGTAATATTTTTAGACACATATACATTTTGAAACTGTAACACTCTATGAAGGGGTTAAAGGATGACCACCTAAGGCAATGGGTCGTTGGGTCGTGCGTTCCAAGTTAGCTTTGAGTTAGATCATATTGAGTCATTAAGAGATTTTCTTACACAGGCTAATGAACTAATGACTCAATTTTGGGTCGAGACACGATAGAGGGATGGAAAGATTTGATGAAAATCTCATGTTGACTTTGAGAAGTGAGATTAGTATATTCAAGATTGACAACTGTACTAAAATAAATTCACAGTTAAGAAAAATGTTTTTTTACAGTTATTTTATAGGCCTATTATTTAGTGACTATGGGAAAATTCTAGAAATTTGATCAAATTTCCTGATTTTTCCCTGTTTTCCAGGTTGCTGGACACCCTGGATAAGTGTGTTATTTTAATCTTTGAAAACAATTTAATATTACAGAGATACTCAGAAACAAGCATTACCTTTTTTTAGCACCACGTCTTACTACCCATTTTATTATACACTTTACTAGCTTTATTCACATAACACTTAATATTTGTGATTTTTTTTAAAGTTAAATAGTCATATTTAAAATTTGGCTTATGTTTTATTATGCAATTTGTTCAATACTAGATATTGGCTTCTCTTATTCCATTGTAAATAAATTTTGTCTCCATGACATATTTCAGTGAATGGCCCAAGCCCAAGACTGCTGGTCTGTGCAGAGCAGAAACTGATAAGCTCGACATTCCGATAAAGAAGAACCAAAAATTGTAGCCAACTATCACAGAACTAAGCTGCCTCATAATGAGTATCTCTATATGATAACTACAACAATAACACTACCTGTTATCTTTCAAGAATATATGCATGGGAGTAGTTAAAGTTCAATTTCTTTGTATCTGTTGAACTCTGCTCAAATATAATACTACTCTAAAATATGAATAAATTATATATTAAATGTTGGAATCTAATACTACTCTAAAACATGAATAAATTATACATTAAATGTTGGGAAGGAATGAATGCTATATTATAATTTCCAAAATAAAATAAATCCATTCATTTTATTTTTGCTCTCCCATTTAAAATGCATTGAAATAAACAATTTTGATGAAAGTATTTCATTAACGATTTTTTATAAGCCCTTCTCGGTAGTCGCATGGTCTAAGGCCTGCTCTCACATTAGATTTGACTGCCCATGACTGGGAGAGCGTTCAAATCTTGATTGAGTGTACCGAGGGTGTTTTTTTTCAAATGGTTTACCACTATCCCTCCATGCAAATCTGGGTATACTTTCTAATGAACTTGCTCATCCCTAAAAATATTAACTTAATTAGTACATAAGCATATAGCCCAAAAGGGTAGTAAGATACGGGGCCAAAAAAAACAACAATTATTTTTCACATGATTTGAACATTACATAAAAATTAGTAAAAATGACCAAATGTGTTACTCAAATAAGCAAGTTCTTACAACGTTGAATTATTAAATAATTGTCTTGGATACACGCATTAATAGATAGGTACAGCCTTAAACAAGGGTCCCACTAAGGATCCAGTAAGAGCGACTGTACCTAATTAAGTGCCTGAATTGGAGAATGAGAGCGGAGGTATTTTTTAATTAAATTGATCTTGTTCACATCAAACCTACATATACAATTAATGTGATTTATTTGCTTTGATAAATAAATATTTTTACTTTATTCTTTGACAAACATGATTTAAATAAATTCAAGACATTCTCTTGGGTGGGCTGATATTATTTGATTTGTCATTTACATTTCATGTGTCACTCACATAACTTTTATTTACATTGGAAATTATATATTTTCACAACAACTAAATAATTATACATCAGAGAAAGAAGAGGGTAATTGCTAATCATTTGAAAAAAAAAACCACAAATATATAACAAAAATAACATTTATTTGTCAGGTTTAACAGTCCATACATGTTCTAGAAGATGATGGTATAGCAAAGGATATCACAAGAAAAATAATAATTTGCAAAACACACACACACAAAGTGTAAACATAAAAATATTCATTTTTTCTTGCACTATATAAAATATATTTGGTTCTGTTTATAGTATTTTATATTTGTTTAGTTTTGGACCTTTATTACTCAAAGATACCTAAAATGTCATCTTTATTAATACAAATTGTACACACTAATGCATTCATTAAAGAAAAGTGGAATATGTGGGGTTCTTTCCTTTCTTTTTATTTTTGATCTCCCGTATCCCATATCTTTCCTTATACATGTAATTTTTACTGTGTGAACTGTGTTCTTTTCACTGTAAAAGCCATATTGTGTTCATTCTCTTTTATGAGTGAAGAGTGTATTACTACTTCCTTCTCATTTTCAAAAAGGGTCTTGAAAAAAATTATACATGGCATTCCTATCCAAACCAAAACACCTCCTGACAGGAATACATGCTATCTACTAATACCCCCCTTTTTTTTCTACCAACACAACGGGCATAGGGTTAGCCAACTCTTAATTGTTAACTTTATTGTGCCAATCTGTTAGTTAAGTAACCTTGAGAAAGTTCCATTATTATAGTTGAAAAAGAAAGGCTTAGTTTCAACATGTTAATACATTTGGTATTTATAAACTAGAGTGCTATAAAATAAAATGCTTCATGATATTAAAGATTTATTTTAAAAAATATGTTATTTTGTTGTTTTAGGCAAAGTTGATGTAAAAATGTTGGTTTAAGCATGGTAAAATTGCCAGTGGCTGCAGCATCCCCAACAATTTCATTTGCATTTTATTTTAGTTTAGTATAGTCAACTATATATACACAGCCCCGAATATTGTGTATTCAACTTGTTTTTTTTTTTTAATTTTCTAGATTTTACAGAAAGTAATTGTGCTGTTTTGTTTGAATGGAAGGTTTTCCTGAAGCTACTAGCTATGCATAAGGTGCTGAACTGAAATAGAGGAAGTAAAACTGTTTTTGAGACATATTCTATTTTAGTTTTGTATTTGTACAACAGAGATAATTTTTTTGGTTTATTTTTTACAACTAATTATTGTATGTCATTATTATTGTATTTCTGTTACAGTAGGCCCACCTCAGTTCACAAATACAAAACAAAGGAGATTTTTTAACTCTGGCCAGTTCACTGTCTTGAAAAGATTAATTTTTATTTTACATTTTATTGAATGAGCTTTTTGCTAATAAGTCTTTAAAATTATTTAGCTCTAGAATATATTATTAAGTGTTTAAAGGAAACATTAGCTGTTATCCCTACAAATGACCTCGCTTGCTTCCCAATCAATCTCTCTTCCACCCCCTCCCCCTTACCGTTTTAACCCAGTATCACCCGAGCAACATCCCCGAGTTATCAAACTCATGAGCTTCCCCACTGCTGTTAGCCTTGTGATTATTTCACCCAAACTAAATGATTCTTAAACTTATGCCTATATTGTAATATTAGAAAAGGATATTTGAGTAAATTTCAATATATTCTATTAAAATCATCAGTTGGCTTTTCAAAAATGGTTTGGTTTTCCAATGGCTTTGTTAAATATTAACATTCTATAAATTAATTGTATTTATTTAAAGAAATAGTATTTTGATATAATTAAAACAAGAACTATTAATAAATTTAACTAACATCATTGCTAGCAATATTTTTATATAAAATAACCAATAATATATTAAGGATGACATCATTAAAAAAATATCCTCACTAGCAGAAACTGGACAAAGCCATAAATCTCGTGTTATCCAATTTGTCATTGATAAGGAGAATGAGTTTAAAATTTAAGCAAGGTGTAATGAAGTAGTTTTTCCTGAATGGTTTCCACTCTCTCAACCTGTAAATAAGGATACACTTTCTCTGAATTTTACCTTGCACATCCCAACCCCATTAGTGTAAATACACTAATAGCCTGAACAGGTATGGAGCACAGAAAACCTCCCCACCAAAAGTTAGCATTCAAATAAACATATGTCACTTGTGAGTTTTACTTAGTCATATCACAATAAACCTCAGTTAACATGACCTGACGTGAGTTAAACAGCGATGGATTTGACCCCTTGATCATTTTAATTCTTTTTGTACCCACAATGATCAATAATTGAGAAAGGTATAGAGCGTAAAGTATCTTGTAAGCATTATTGAGGTGAAGGGTTGGAGGGAAGAAGATCTAATAAGAGAGCAGCAGGGGGAGTTGTTCTATAAGCGTGTAAGAGACATGCCACGGAGAAAAGAATTGCCTTGATTAGTAAGGAATTGCTGTACAGGGTGTATTTTGTATCCATAGTTACATTAGCAGTGAATGTAAGAGAGACTAGGAAAGTGGAGGCCATGAGAATGAAGTGTGTGAGGAGCATGCTAGCTGTAATGAAGAGAAACAGGATTAGGAATGAAGTTATTTGGGAAAGAGTGGGAGGTACATGGAGTATATAAGATGATAGAGAAAGCAAAACTGAGATGGTGTGGTCATTTAATGAGGGTGGAAAAGGAGAGAATACCAACTAGTGAGATGGCGATGAATTATGTAGGAAAAAACAGACAGGAGACCAAGAAAGAGATGGGAGGAGCAGATAACCATTTGTGCAGGTGAGAGGAGAAGAATGGAAGCAATTAAAAGAGAAAGAATGGTGGAAGGATATAGAAAGATGGAAGCATTTTACTAAACCAACCTGACCACATGCTGGAAACATGATTATGATGATGATGATGATGATTATGATGAACAATAATTAATGTTGTATTCTTAGAGTGAGTATACATATATAGGTGTAATACAAAAAAAAAAATACTTAAAACTCTGTCATCTTATAAGATTAATGTTTGTTAATGATCTTTCGAGCAATAGTTTGATTACAATTTTATTTAATGTGCTAATGGACTTAATAATGTTTCAGTTGATATTTTAAATATAATATGTAATAGGCTACTTTTAGTAAGAAAATACTTTCCACTCTGTTCAGGTATACTCTGCTCCAACAATGTATGTCTACTTTGACAACATCTCGGCCTTCACCACTGGTCAAGACTAAATATATTTAAGATATACTTTGTTTATGGGAATCATATTTTTCTCAGTCCCCATGGCAAAACTAGCAAATCATAATAACAAAGTTTTGAGAGTTTTAGAATATATTCCTCTGAATTGTGTGAATCTTTTAAACAGGGTGTTCAGCCCAAATATATTTTTAAATTCTCTGACGTTTCCAGGTTTTTAAAAGCCAATTTCCAACTTTTCAAGCAAAAAAAAAGTATATTACAAACCTTATTCTATTAAGATCATAACTTGATGTAATAATAATTTTAGAGAAATATGCATTCTAAAATTGTGTTATTTTATGAAGGGGTTAAAGAATATTAGACTAAATAAATGAGCTAGTGGGGTAGTGCGATCTAAGTTAGATTACAGTGATATAGTTATTGTGCCATTAAAAGATCACCTTGCACCAGTAGAGTTTAAAACTGTTTTTAGACATATTCTATTTTAGTTTTGTCTTTGTATAACATTAACAAATTTTCATGCATTTGCATTAGTACGACTCACACAATATTGGGGTGGAAAGGCTTTGCATATTGACTTTGAGAATTGAGATAAGCCTTCTCAAATGGAACAACTGCTTAAAAGAGATTTGTGGTGGGTATTAATGGGAAGTAAAATGTTATTTTGACGCTTGTATATAAATGTTGTGTATTTTTTTAAAATATCTTAACATTCCAGAAATGTGATGAAATCCCATGACTTTTCCCTGACCAAGAAAATTCCCTGAGATTTCCCTTTTTCCAGGTCATTGGATTCCCTGCTTATCTTTAACACTTGATCAAAAAGATCAACATTTATCATGACAACCAGTGGTTGATCATCCAATATATATGTGTATATATATTTACATCTACACAGAATGAGTGTAAATGGCGGAACTAAGGGGGGAGGGGCATGGGTACATCCCCGCCCCCGCCCATCTCCCTGATCTCTTGCTGGCGAAGGATGAGGGTGGCAAGTTTTGGGAAAACATATTGCAAAGGTTTAATCATGATTCTCACGGCCAGTAATATGAAGCTTTAGAATCCTTTTTTAAATGCTTGGCCTAATTTCTTAATATATACACAGGAGTCTAAGGATTTTCTAATATATTTTTTTTATGTAGGAGAGAGTAAAATAAGTGTGGCCTATTTATAACAATTAATTCAAACAAGTTCTGATGTTTGGCTCAATCAAATTATGACTATATATTGAAACAATTAATTAAACTAGAGCAGTAAAAATCAGGTTGAAACAGTGATGGTTATTTGATAAATGTCATGAAATTTGAATCTTGTTAGTTACTAAATGTTGTTTTTCTAAGGCTGGGATTGAGGAATTTTCTTTACTTGGTGTTTACTTTTATTCAAACTTTTTTTTCAACTTTCTTATATTAATACATACACCACATATACACACAGAACCTATCAATAGTGGGTCAGTGGTAGCAGTATTTAAGTTAAGTTGTATTTTTATTTTCTCAACCTTACTTAGTACGGACATAACATCCATTTTGCCCCCCCCCCCCCCCTCTCCTCTTCACAACTCAGTGGGTTTGGTTCGAATCTCGGTCGAGACCCCANCCGAGAGAGAAGGGATGAATCAGTTGATTCAATATGAGAGTATACACAAAATAATACAAAACATTTAATGTTTTAAGTGTGTAGAGATTAAAAATATATAAATAAAACATAATTATCCATAAAATAATAGATACAATGTAAGGGAATATATAGGCATCCACTTGAAAATGTACATAAAACATTTTACTATTTTAATTAAGATAAATATTATTTGAAGCCATGTCAATGATTTAACAAAGCACTTGAGTAAATATAGGTGTAGTAAACAAAACATAAAATATATTAATAAGACATGTGTGTGTGTTTTTGTGTGTAAATATATATAAACTTTATTTGATCTTGTGAACTTTGATTGGTAAATAAAATTATATATTGAAAAAAATTCATCTTATAAAACAACTTATCTTATATAAATTAATGAAAATACTAATCTACACAAAATAAATCAAATGGTAACACGTTTCATGTAGAGTGATAGTAATAATTGAATGAAAATCCCAGCAAAGAAAAGTGATCAAGAAAAGATACATAATATGAGTGTGGAGCATGTGAAATACTCCAAAATTTAGTAGAGATATTCACACAATGAAAGTTACACTTTGGTTAAAAAATGTCCAATGAAATCTTTCAGTGTCATTAAAAAAGCACAATGGTGATTATAAAATATTCATAAAATATATATATATATAATTTTTCTGTTTCTTTCTTCATAGTAATAATAAGCTCCATCAACTTCTTAAGTCAGTTTGATCTCGTACCATTAAAACAATGTACACTGTAAAAAAAAAATTATATATATCACAGGAACAAAAACATGTTGACTTATTTTATAAGGAAGATGCAAAAATGTTTGATAAAACTAAATGCTGAATTTATTAGATAATTTTTCAGAAATCTCAGAAAAGTTGTAAAATTTAATTAGATTTAAATTTTGTAGGTGAAAATTTAGTAAAAGCTTTCAAATAAACAAACAATTTTTTTTTGATAGTGTGAGCTATATATTATAAAAAAAGTATATAGTTAGTGATTGGATTCTTAGTTTTAACAGTTTAATTTCATTCAAATTTTTATTCTCTAAGTTTTTTGTTTTGTTTATATACAAATATATACAAATAAATACAAATTTTACTGAAACCAAAACTATTTAGGGGGTTAACAGCAAAAATGGACTATTTTGACCTAGCAAATAAAATGAAACTATTTTGTATCCATCCTCTATATATATTTCAAGGATTATGCACTATATTGAATCAATTAAAATATTTGTCCAAATTTGCTACTGAAGAAATCGCTTGGTATTTTGGTCTAGCTGGCAGGTAAGAAACAGGATTATGGGGTTTCCTAGGACAATTTATCTGAGTCTTACCAGCACATTCATGGTAACCAAAAACAACTTTATGGCCAACCAGGAACTGATACCAAACAAATACATGAACTTAGAACTTTGCATTAGGGAGAAAGTAAAAGCGAGAGGACAACTTGCACAACGACAATGCCACCTTAATCAGGCAAGCCAAAAGGTATTTTCATAACAATTAATGTGTTTAGTTTGATCTGACTAACATTGCTGAATATTTATCTAACTTTTCAACTTCTGTGGAGTCATCCAAGGCCCCTGATGAAAACTTCATAAGTAACAGTACCAGGGATGATGACAAATGCCTGCACCAGAAATCTGAATAAAATTAAGAGAAACCTGGACTATACAACTAAATACGGCCAATAAAATGTTATAACCAATTGGTTGGTACATGTTATAATTTGTTCTTTTGCTCCCCTTCAGGGAACACTACAGCATCTGAGTCTGCGTGGCAACACTGTAGGTATTGAAAATGTTCAGGGGGAAAGAATAGAATATTTCCTGTCTGGAATCACAGTGGGTAAGTTTGCGTCCATGAAGTTATTATGGTAGAATGCACATTCTCTGCTTAAATAATCTTGACAAATGACCAAAAGAAAGTAATGATTGAGAATTTGTCCATTTATATTATTGTATGGGTATTGCAAAAAAAGTCACTCAATGTAAATATATATACACTATTGAAAAAACAATTTTATATATATATATTTTTTTCCACGCTTCTGTTTTAAATTTGGATGGAAAATAGAAAGTGATGCAATACTTTGTTAAGCACAAGTGTTCATTTTGTAAAATATAAAATTTAGTAAAAAAAAAAAACCTAAAATATTCTTTGTTAAGTATGAGTATTCATTTAGTAAAATATAGAATTTAATTTTTTTTAAAACAACTAAAATTTACTTTATTTGTAAATGTAAAATTTAATTTAAAAAAATTTAAAATAAAGTGAATGTCCAAAAAAGCTAAAGTGTGAATTTTAGCAATTAAAAATACAATATATATATTGATGCCCCAAATTAAGAATGTATACTTGATTTGCATTACATTGTCGTGAGACTTGACTAACCATCATGCATAATTTGGTTGGCTTAGAGCAAAAAAAGGTTAGTCAATTTTGGAAGTATGTACTATACAGCTCATGGTCATCTTCTCATATACTTCTACTGAAAATAAAAATTATCCTGACAATTTAATATAAATGAGGTAAAATTGTGGTGTTTTTTCCATGTCGTCCAGCAAGGGTTTAATCTCAGTATGTTGTGTATTTCTTTAGAAAATCTTTCAGCCCAGTTGACACGTCGAGTTCATTTCTTTGCAATTTGCCTACTGCCTCAAGTTCTTTAACGATTTCAGTGCTAATTGATATAACAGTTGATTGTAGAAAATTCTGGAAATGTATTATCTTCAGTGCTAGGGATGCAATAGGTTGAATGTGTTTACATCGACTGAAATGTTTTCCCATTAAAAAGCTGTGTATGGATCCACTAGCCAAGATATCTGCATCAACCATGACATCTATAAGGCCACAGTCTTCTATAAATTTGTCAATAGCATGAAAAAAGGCCATAATTGAATGGAAGGAAGTCTCCAATCTGAATGAACAAATTATCAAATGTTGGTGATTCACTGCTTTGAATTTGAAATGCGACTTTAGCAATAGCCAAATCATATGTGACAAGAATGCTTTGTTGTTTACACATGGAAGCAATTTGTTTTACTCTGTTCATTGTCTCATATACAACTGATGAAGATATAGGTGAATGGTTAGTTGGAGGTAAATAAATCACTTTTTGTAAAGAGGTCAAATCCTCAACTGTTTTAGCATTGAATCCAATCCACAATGGAATGTCAGGAAGATCAATGGCTATAGATATCATCCAAAGTAAATCGCGGTGGCAAGCTTGGGTTAAAGATCAAGGGACGAAGAACCTCTTAGGAAAGTCCAATGGTGCTAAAGTTTTAGTAAACTTAGGTTTTTTTCTGTATGGTTCGATATTATGCGCGTCACTTTGAAACAATCTTCTTCTCTTTTTGTTTGGCCCAGGAAATCTATCATTGGGCGCTGTTGGTTTTTATGGGAAGGTTAGGAGAAAATATACAATAAGTTATGCCAACAATATCATGTAGTGTATCTTTTCCTGTGATTGTATCGACAAAGTGGTCAAAATTATCAAAAGCTACTCCTGTTGCCAACTCTGATGATTTAATCATTGCTGATGGAGATAACATAGATTCACTCATGTATACATCAGAATAGCATAGTTCAGTTTCAATTCTCTCTAAGGTTGAGTAGCTCAAGCTTTGACCAAAGTGGTTTAAAATGTTTATCACTTTTCTGCTGCTTGTTAAACTCATCATACACCAAGCATAATTCGTTTGGAAGGTTTGAGCCTTCCCTTTGTGGTGGCAATTATGTCATGTGCCAGAGATTTCACTAATCTACTATTCGTTCTGTTTTTCTGCTTCTGTTGTCTGATCCACCAATCAAGTAGGTTAGAAAACCAGAAAGGGAAGTGTGTATTTTCACTTCTCCATTTTTATATCTTCTAGGGTAAGTTGCATGGGCAAAGTATCAGGTTGAATATGCTGTATGTCTTTTCGTAAGTTCATGGCTGCTTGTTTGAGCAATATTAGCTCATTTGACTAAGCAATGAGAAATTTGAGTTGATCTGAACTCAAATCTGGATGGTATACCGCTTTCTTATTTCCCATTTTGGAAATGATAAGAGTGCCAGCAAATGTTTTCTTTATTTTGTCTTGAAGATGCTGTTCTGAATAGTCGCATTCTTTTCTTTCCATAATATTATCGTAAAAAAAAAATTGCTTATGCAATGTTGCGAGGAGATATGCATATTTTTTATTGACAATATCATAATGTATAAATTCTACTATGGCGTTTACTACAGCTTCAAAACGAGCCCCTTCATCTTTAATGAACTGACTAATCATATCTTTCAGTTGTTGATTATGGTATTTAAATAAACAGATCTGATGGTAGTGTACCTCTTTGGCAGCAAAACCTCCTCCAACCTGAGCCAAAAAACTGAAATCGTTTAAATTAACAGCTACTTCTCTCACACTTGATTCAAAATTATCAGTTCTTGCAGCAACCAAGTGGCTCTTTCTTATTTACTTTTCGACATGTGCGGCAAAATATGTATACTTTAAAATTAACCCTTGTACTACCCGTGGACAAAGGAGTGGACAGAGATCTCGTGTAAGGAACATATCTTGATGTTGAGGGTTAACTTACCGGTTCAGTAGTTTTCTGTTTGAGAGACAATGTAGTAAATTTATGGTAGCACATACTCACTATTTTCAACCAATTGCAAGTCTGGAGGAATCTTCAAATCACTGTATTTAAATTTTAAACTTATTCTCAATTTTAGAACACTCAAACACTTATGAAGAGACTTCTCAGTCAATTTAATAATTCTATCATCACGTTCACCTTTGTTACAGACAAAGGAAACCAAATCCATTTTCGTATTTTTCAATATCCAAACAACGAGGGGACACAACACAACTGTTCAGCAAACATAAAAAACGCAACCATTTATTGAACGAGCAAGACTGCTATGGGTAAACTGAAATATCTTGTTTCCTTCTTTCTTGGGACCTTGGGCCCGAGTGGTAGAAGGTGAATTGGTGAACGTTAACCAATCAGTGCCATACAATGTTGCCAGATAGTGTGATATGCACATTGTGACACTGTTGGGTCTGTCTAGCTCCACTCAATACTCATATTATAATGCTCCAATCACCTCCAAACGGTTTTCATTATTTCAAAAGGGAAAAATTCACAGCTACAAATTACATTCATACTAATTTATCTATCTCTAAAATCTTGACTTTCTATATTTTAATACTTTTGTTTTAACTTTATTTTTGACATTATGCAAAAACTTTATCTAGTCTTATATTTGAACGTGAGATCAAATTATTTCTGTTTAGAAAAACAAATATCCAAGAAACAGGCCATATAGCCTATGAAAAGTATTGAGCTACTTTTTCAATAACTAAACGTCATTTAAAAATTACAAATTTGACCTTTTAAATTGGTTTGCCTCCAGAATCCTGTCATCTTGGTCTGCCAGGCCATATAGCCTACGAAAAGTATTGAGCTACTTTTTCAATAACTAAACTTCATTTAAAAATTACAAATTTGACCTATTAAATTGGTTTGCCTCCAGAATCCTGCCATCTTGGTCTGCCAGACTGATTGATAAGCGATATACCTGCTGTCAGCAGCGAATTAGTGCTAAAATCAAAATTAGTTTCGGTTGAATTGTCATAAGTTTTTCCCAAATTTGGCTAGGTCAGGCAAACACTTTCTGACCGGTTTCGAATGCCAGACAGGATTATATATGTTTGGAAAGCAAAAGATAAGAAAATTACTCATGAAAGGAAAGTATAATTTTTCAAACAAGCTTCACCTAAATATTAAAATTTGACTTATTAAATAGGTCTGGCACCTCGAATCTGGCTGCTTTGGACTGCCAGACCAAATTAATCATGAGAGGTGTGCAATAAGCTGCAATTTGGTGCCAAAATTAAATTGTTCCGGTTAAAATGATGTCAATTTTTTCTAACTTCGGTTGTTCTGGCAGCCATTTTCCGTCCGATTTAAAATGACAAACCAAATTAAATTTGTTTAGGGATAAATATTCTAAGAAACAAGCCATGAATCAAAAGTAGATCTTACCAGTTAGATTAAAGTCAGTTTTTGATTAATTTGAATGACCAACATTTTTAAGTCCGGCCACTTTGGACTGCCAAACCAACCGATTTTCATTTCGCACTGGAAAACTATAACATAGGATATTTAACTTATTTAGATATTTCTGTTTAATCAAACGGGAGCTAGCTCTAAGTCTATTACGAGCTGCCTGGTTGTGTGTTAAATTATTTGCCTAAGCTATTACGAGCATGATGAATCTTGCACTGTAAATATAATAAATTAGCCCGATATATTTTGTTTACAAAAAGTACAAGAAAAGAACGCTTGATATCAATAAGATAAAGTCATTGTCTACACTGCACTCTAGCAGCAGCTATATATACCAATTATAACTTATAACTGATAGTCCATAGCTTGGCTTGTGTCCCTCGTAATGTTTTGCTGCTATTTTGATATTTAATTTAGATAATTTATAATGTTATAAGAAAGTGATGAAGAGTTTAACGACTTGTTTGAAATCAATGTTGATGTCTTGGGTAGTGATAGAAATGTATATAATAATTCAAAAATGCAAAAAAAAGCCTGATTTTTTAATCCCTAAATTCATAAAAAGCAAAATAATATAAAAACCCTAAATTCACAAAATACCTGAAACTGAAGGGGTTAACAATAATACAAATTATTGTGGTATAAGCCAAAAATCAATCATGGTTATGTTAAGTTTGTTAAGAGGTCTATGGTTACAAATGAAAAATATTTAAAAAAAATGATTGCAGCTTTTTTTTATTTTGAGATTTAGATTTTCTCATTAATAATCAATTATAATTATATGTGGCAAACATTTTGATTGAAATTTGTCATTTTGTGTTTGATTTTAGAAATAGTTTAGAAAAATGGTTAGTTATGGTATGACTTTAATAAGTACAATTTATTGTATAAGGCTATCTAACTCGGTATTTCACTATTTATAGCTGTAAATTTTTTTTAGAATTATCTATGAATAAATAATCAAGATAATTACAAGTTATTCAACAAAATATAACAACCTGAAACGAGGTGCCCACTCAACTCTAGAATAAAATTTCAACATGATTCTCATTATTCCTGGCAAAAAATATAATTTTTTCTGATTTTTTTAGAGGTATTTCTTTCAATTGAGATACTTTAAACAAATGATTTCAAATTACCAATGCCTGGCTAGTATATTATTGTAATCTTAATTCATTACCCTACAACCTCAATCATGTTTTAAAAAATTTAAGTTACTTCAAGGTTGGTCTATTTAAAAAAAATATTCAAGGAATAGCCACAGAATTACTTTACATCCATAGCACACTTTATTTTAAGGTATACACCAGATAATCATTATTTCTCTAGTGATGCTTGCTCAGCCACAATTAGAGTGTAGCCAAGTTAAACAGTAGTAGGTATAAACTGGCGGCGGAACTATTTTTGTGTAAGTGGGAATAATAAAAAAAAGTTGTTTTATTTTTAAAGCTGTCCTCACTGTAAAGAAACCCCAAAAAATCTTTAAAATTAAGATATTCTTAAAAGATGTTTAGTGGCCCTTGAGAATAAATTTTATGAAAATAACATTCCTCAGGAAAATATTTGGAATAGTCTACCAAGATAAAAAAAAAAATTGAATGCCTTAACAGCTAATTAGGATAATCAATTCCTGGAAATTCATTGAAAATTAAACGCCTCAAGAAGCTACTTTAAGTGTGGTAAAAAATTTAAAAACTATTTAAGTGTGGTAAGTGAAAATTGAATTCATCTAGAAGCTATTTAAAGTGGTTCATTACTGAATATTTTTTGAAAATTAGATGACTCGAGATGTTACTTAGGGTTTCCACTTGAAATTTTTAACAATATTAGAAACTTTTTGAGGTGGTTCTTCCCTGGCAAATTTTCCAAAATTGGATGCCTCTAGAAGCTATTTGGACTTTGAGGCAAGGCCATCTTTCAGCTTCATATTCGAGAATATTAGAGGGGAGTGAAAGGAATTTAAGGGGGGCCATTTTATATCTTGAGGGGGCAGTGTCCCCCCAGTTCCACCATCACTGGCTACACCTCACAATGGCAATACAAAAACTATAGTAGTATTACACTAGGGAAAAAAACTTTTAGAAAATACAAACTTTTTAGTCGACAATGATATTATTTACTATATTTTTGTGCTATTTTATAGTTATTGATAAAATCGATCAAAAATGAAAGCTGCAGATTACACAACTTGATATTTAAATATAATAAGATTGATTTAGTAAGTTTGCATGCTAACCATTATTTGATTTAGTATATCAGACATTTTGGGAGCCATGTCAATGTTAGAAATGTTATTTAGAGTGATTTTTCTGGAAATTTAACACCCTGTCAAGCTTAGAAAAGAATAGCTTAGCTCAGAGTAGCTTAGTTTTAATATTTTGATATTTCTGACAGACAGCAAAATTAAGGCACATTTCTTGAAGTTTTTTATGCTCAAAATTAAAGCATAATTTCAGGTTCTACCAATGAATGAAACAATATAAATAATACCAAATACTAAGCCATAACTAGCTAATTACAAATAGATTTAGTTATTTATCATTTTATTACTTTGAATTTAAATTTCTTTTAAATATTCCATTGTTGTATTTGTTCACTAATTAAAGCCAAACCCTTATTTATTCAATAAATTAACATATACACCATTATGTTAGCGCATGCTGCATATTCTCACCGAATGTTTGGTATTTGGATCCTGACCGGCCCTATGTACAGCGTGATCATTCTCGATACATGTGTTATTTATTTGTGGGCACTAGATTATATTGTTTTGTATTCGTGCGCTAGGTAAGAATGACTCCTACCAACCTTTATAGTAAAGGTATTATTATTATTATTATTATTATTATTATTAGCACCGCGTCTTACTACCCGTTTGGGTTATACGCACTTACGCTAATGTGTAATGGTAGGGTGATTGTGAGATGAAATGGAGGACCTACAGTTTAACGTGGAATCCGAACCACGGTGGAGGCCTGGCATTCCCCACATTCACAAGATGTCTTGTCAGAGGTGAAGGAAAGGTTTGGTAACCTGATAAATCTGTGCCGGGACCGAGGATTGAACCCTTGCCGCCAGCACAGAAGTCTGACACCTTACCCCTAGATCGCCAGGTCACCAGTAAAGTTCTTGTTGCATATGAATAAATATTAATTTGAAACAAAAATTTTATTTATTAATAATTTGAATGATTGAGATCAGTAATGGTGATTAACCTGTTAAGAATAACTGTTGGTTTAACACCATTTCTGCTGATAATCAAATTGATGTTTCTGTGAGAGTGATTAAGTCACCTATACAGAATGACTGCCTAGACACAAGTTGAGTGTTTAATGCACCTCCATATCTACTGACCATTAAAAAGCGAGTCGGAGCAATTAAGTCACCTCCAGACTCTCCGACTGCCTAATATAGTGTGTTCATTCCAGATTGCCTCGTGAGATTCCGCATTTCTTCTGGAAGGTGGCAGCAATTGCAAGTAAGCATAGGATGCTTTCTAACTTTAAAACAATTGTGTCAAGAGCTGCACTTTCACTTTAAAAAATTGTGTAGCCCAGTGAATGGCAAGAGTATTTTAATAGCCTTTTCCTTTAACGGTGGCTGAGATTTTTTAATGTCAGGGTAATAAACCATCAACTAAACCAAAACAATGTTTCCCTGTAAAGTTAAAAAGTTAGAAAAGCAGGCCAAAATATCTTACTCTGGGGACAAGTGCTTGGAGATGTTGCTGATAAATATGTTACATACATTACAACTATTCAAGTAAAAATTCTATGTTTATGCAATTGTGTGAGTAGCCCAGTAACCCTCACATTTTGATTGTATTTTTATTTTATGTCATATTAATTAATTTGATCACACTAAAGTATAAACAAAATATTGATTCTTGGTCTAACACAAACAAAAGATAGTGTATTTATGTATAAAAAATTAGCAAACAAAATTGCATGTATAAACATATTAAAATTAGTGTGTACAGCACTATTTTAAATGGTTAACTTCCTTTTTTTATTATTATTTACAAGTCAACATTAGCATTGTCATATTCTTAGCTACTACTATTTTATATATACAATGTAGCTATTTTTTTATAATCTTTTACCATTGTTTCAACTATGGAAGCTTAGCCTAACTTAATAAAATAATTACCACTTAGTAAATAAGGCCCATTTAAAATGAAGAATTTTTAGCTATGCTAGGAATAAAACCTGGCTCCCCTGATGATCAAATGCACACAACTTTAATAAATTTTGCCGGACCCCAAACTTGACAATAAGGTTTGTCCAAGGCTCCCTAAAGTTTATTCTAGCTTCCCCTTAACATATTGTAACGTGGGGGGGCACACGTGACCTGGGAGGGTCACAGGCCGTTCACACGTGGACGTGTGAACCACGAGTTCTTTTAAGGATATTGGGGTATGCTGCCGACCAAACACGAATTAAAATGCCCACGGAATATTCAGAGTTTTAATTATTAAAATTATCACTTACACACACCGATTAACTGTACGTATAAACTAATTACAACTAAACAAGTCATAAAATAAAATAAAAAGAGTCCTAATCAAGTCTGTAAATTAATTAACTAATAGAACACATAAAAATATAAGTAAATTAAATAAACAAATTAACAACTATAAAACACCTAATAACTATTCAAATATTTAAAAACAGTCACAAAAATGTTCATTAACACAGTGTCCACAATAACAAATGTCACTTGTCTCACACACGATACACGGCGGTGACCCGCTATACACGAACGCCGGACTCGCTGACCCACTCGCGGACGCGCCGACCTGCTCGCTGGTCACACTTGACACATTCGCACTGGGAACTCCCGGACTCATTAGTCGCGAACCAAGAACTGACCTGAGGCTACCGCTGAGCTTGTATTTATAGGGGTGGTGAGAGCTGAGGGTCTGGAATCCTCCACTTCTAGAATAAAAAGGATCTAGACCCCTCTAGACTTGTCTCTGTCCTCCCCCCCATACCCCTTCGGCCCCTCTGATCCTCCAGTCAAGCGAGAAGGTCACCGCCCACCCGCCAGACAAGGAGGGAGACTGAGAGAACAAGGAGCGCAGATACAAGGGACAACAACGAGAACACGCCGGTCCCGCTGCCAGACTCTAATCTTGTTACAATATCATATGTTCATTTCCTATCCGAATTTAATGGTTTTTCTTGTAAGATGATAAAAATATCAATGCTTATTATTTATAGGTGAAAGGGTTAAAGTAAGGACGAAACATGTTATGTCAAATGTCTTTGAATGAAACATCACATGAATAAATTATTATGGATAATGAGTAATGCCGCATTAAAGATTTACTTCAGTCTAAAAATTAATTGCTTACCGATCCCTTTTTATTGCGCACAGCAGAAGTTGTCGTATTTGACTGTGCTAAGTCCTGCATGGAAGGCACTGAATCATTCTCAGACTTGAAACTTTGGCGCTGCTCCTTATCCTGCAGCTGACTGGCCAGATCATTACTGTCAAACATGTATAACACTTAATTATATGAACAAACAATTATAAATAGAAAGGTAAAAAAAAATTTTTTTTAGCACCACGTCTTATTATCTGCTCAGGTTATTTGCTTATTTACTAATTTTGCTAGTGGTTTTAGGGATTAGGATGGTTATATTTATAGGACGTCTATCCACATTTGGGTGGAAAGAGAGCATGGAAACCCATTTTGTAAAAACCACCCTCAGTACACCTGAATGAGATTCGAATCTAAGTGTCCCCATCATCAGCAGTCTAGTCTACTGCAAAAGTAGTGTGTTAAGCCATGCAGCCAGAAAAGCGGGTTAAAATGTACAAATAATTGTAATATGTATCAAATAGCTATTACAATTTAGCTTGTTAATAGTGAATAATTTGTGGCTCAGAGCGAGTTTGTTAAACCCCTATTCAATGAATTAGAAAGTTGTAAATTCAAATCACAAAAGAAGAGAATTATATAAGGATAGGCCCTCGTATCCTTAAAGATATTGAGGATTTGAGGAAATTTTGGGATTCATAAAAAAAATTGTTTTAAATCTTTCAAGTGAAATTTGTTTTAGAACTTTAATACTGTTTATTGGTGATTAAGGAACAATTATTATTATATAATGAACTTAACAACCAGACTTCAGACCAGTAATTTATCACTTAGCTGAATGTATGAATTTATAGGTATGAATAAATTAAGAAAAAATGTTTAGATTAGTTACTATTTTTATTTTCTATTATTCTATTATATTTATATTTCCTCTTGTGTTAATTATTTTTCTCTTCGATTTGAATTTGTAAAATAATGGATTCTACCCAACTCTAAAATTATTTCTTCATAGAATACTCACTAATATAGTCCCAGAATATCGAGTTTATATGTATTTAGAGTTGTATAATATTTTGTAGAAATTTGAAACAAGTAGTGAGTAGGAGTAGAAATAGTCCTTAGAGGAAATTTTATGAGTAATATAAAAAAAGTCGTATTTAGTTTAGGTATACTGACAAGAACAGAAAATAAAGAAATTCAATACTAGCCACTACATGTTTATGCCAAAACCAAAATGGCATCCTATAAAACTTATGCCTGGGTTTCCAGATGTCTACTCAAGATGTTACCCTTCCTTTAGGCAAGTCCTAACAGGATCTGAAGAGAAAGCTCGTCCATCTCAAAAATTCCTATGGGTCCTGTGGTCATGGTCTATATTGTGATTAAATATTGGTAGATGAACATCTTAAATTATTTTCCAGATCTTAATCTGTTATTGAAGCTCATGATTGACTTTTATTGAATTTAATTTTTAAAAAGAAAGTTTTACAAGCATATATGGATCTAAAGGTGCTCATAATGTTTTGTGCAAAAAATGTGAATTTTAGATACTTTTACAGTGAAACATTCATGATGTGAAAGTTGATATTTTGATGTTGTAGTGTGAATATGTTTTAATTTGTCGTTTCACTGTAAATCAATTACTTAAATCTGCTGGTTACCGGGCTAGTGAAAATATCAATATGAAATGAAAAAACAAAATATCTCAAACACTTTTATCATATTTTGCGAGGTCTGAGAAACAATGATCAAATGCTGCTTAAAGTTGTATTTCAATGACGTACTTCGAAATATTTCTATCAGAACAGTTTTGAAGTCATATAACAATGAGAAATTATTAGCATTGCTATTTCCAAGCAGGTCCTAAACAACAATAATTTAATTCTGAATGCTTTGGTAATTTAATCAGTAATCAAACTATCTTGTCCCTGCAACTCCTTAATATAAGATATAAAACCTTGTTTTTAGTTACACAACTAATAAGTCAAAGTAGTGGTACTTTAAATGAAGTTAATTAAGGCAATTTGAAACCTAATATTGGAATGAAGATGTTTGATAAATAAATGTAAGTGTTCTAAATACAAAAACCAAGTGTAAACATACAATAATACAAGTAAAAATATACCATATAATGAGGTTGGTAAAAGGTTAAGAAAGTGAAGTTAAAATAAAGTTATCGGGATGCATTTTTATTTATTTAATTATATTGAACTATTAAAATTAATAGGTTAAATACAGATAACAAATATATCTATAGAGTTCACAAGTGATCTTGACCTTAATTAACTTCATTTAAACTATCACCACTATGACATCAAATTTGCAATAAAAAAACAAAGTTGTATATATTATATTTACCAAAAACAAAGGTCCAACAAACAATGGTAATTTAATTCAGAAACTGGTATTTTCTTCTTGTCCAGAAAAATCTCAATTCCTTCTCATAACTCAAAAAATTGTCTTAAACATTTTCCAATAAATGGCCATCTTAGAGTGGTAAAATAGATTATGCCATTGTATTTGGAACCAAATAGGTTCAGGAATTCCTTGAACTGGCAACTGTGCATGCAATCAAAGGTAGTTGACTGTTTTTATAACCAAATCCATTACATGGTTCAATGACAACACTTGAGCGCATAAATTTTTCTGATGTATCAAACAGTGTATGACAAATAAATCACTGGTTTCAATGGTTTTCATATCCAACTCGTTCATGAACAACTTCACAAATCCTTTATTTTTCCCATACAATAGCCGGTGCTCCATTTTTTTTAGTATGGAAAGTGCATCTAAATTGAAACTATTGTCAGACTAACACTTTTTATAACCTGGAAAACATCTTCACCTATGGTCAGGTTTTTTTAAAGCTTCTGTCACTTGGAAATAATCCTTAAATCCATGAATAAATACTGCAAGTTGAGATGTGTTTTAAATAGTCGTACTTTCATTGAAAGCTAAAGAATATGATTTGTAATATTGAATCCGATCTTGCAAAGTCACCACTATTTCAGCTGAGCTATAGTTAGTGCAGCAACAGACTTATGCTTTAAAATATGTTAATTCCACAGGAAAAAAATTCTTTTATAACAGTTTCCAAACATTTTTTCACCAATTCCACTTAAGAAAATGACTTCATTCTATTTTCAATTAACAATGCAATTGAATAGCATGAGTTGACAATGTTAGATGATTGATATAACGATGAACAAAGATCAATTGTTGAGCCTTTAAATCACATTTAAAAGCAACCACCTTGTGTTTGTTTCAAATCTTCAATGAATTTAACATATACCATGTTTCGGTTCATGCCTTCAGTGTATGCCTTAAATACAGTAACTGTCTCTCTGCAAATCAAACAGCCTTAATTCACAAGAGATTATTTATTCCAAAGTCATTCACATTGAATGTACTCTTTTACTTTACATCCATTATAGTTTCCAGCCTGTGGCCTGGGTCAGTTTTTATTCAAGTCATATAATTTTTACTAGCGGCTTGCTAGCTCTGTTGTAGCTTCATATATGTTATAATCTAACAAGACTAGGACAGGCACAACACCCTGTCCTCGGCTGTGTAAATTCATCACTGTGAAAGGGTAAACCCACAATTCACCAATGATCCATTTTTTGACCATGCCTGGAATCGAATCAAGGACCCTTAGCTCAGTAGACAGACATGCTACCGACTGAACTAAGGTGTCCGATGGATGCACTTTATGAAAATTAAAACTAGCTATGAACATAGTGATTAAACAATCACAAAATATTTCATTAATTTGTTTTGTCATCCACTACACTAAAGCTAATTAATTTATTTGTGTAGGTTGCTTATAATTTTGGAACAAATAACAAAGTTTGATAGAAACTTTGTACACATACTATACCAAAATATTATGATTATTCTGTGGAATTAACCATTATTTCAAATACTTACTCATGTCCAATAAGTTGTTGATGAGTATTGACAGAGGAAGTTTCTAATGCATTTTGTGGCACTGGCACAAAATGCCCATCAACAAAGTAGCCATCATTTTCAATATTAGAAAGCGATTCCCATACAACTCGTGGCTCATGGAGGAAACCTTGGTCAGTTACCAATTGAAATAGCTCATTCTGAAAAAAAAAAATATATATATATAATATTGTTAGTTTTATCAGTAGTGTAAATTATTCAATAAATTTTGTATTACAGGTTATTAAAACAAACATTTAGTACTATGTTAAATTATAAATATATAATATGGGGTATTCAGAAACTCACCACCCAAACTGCACATCTGGTTTGTTGTAATCTAAAGTAATACAATATCCCTATACACTCACATCCGATAAACTATGAAAATACCATTAAATTGTTTTCAAAGTTTCGGTACACAGCATCAGGAGACCAAAGCTGTGCAAGAATGCATGTACAACAGGTTGCATAGGACCTGGGTGTGCAGCACTGCACATGTAAAATTGGCGAGCACTTTATGTGATGTAGGACTGTTAATTTGCGAGTCTCAGAGCATAATCACATTTCTAGATAGACTGGTGTGTTGTTTACTATTAATTGTGGTATGTTCTACTGTCATACTCCAAGATGCTGAGATGTGCAATGAGTAACTCCTATGCAACCTGTTGTACATGCATGCTTGCACAGCTTTGCTCTCCCAGCACTGCACACCAAAACTATGAGCACAATTTAATGGTATTAGCATAGTTTGCTGGGTTCCAGTGTATAGGGATTCTGTATTATTATTATTATTACTAAGCACCATGTCTTACTACCCGTTCGGGTTATACGCTTTAAGTACTAATTACGCTAATGGATTAGGAATTGGAAAGGGTGAATTAGAAGAAGTGAGCCCGCATTTGCATGGAGGGGGAGTGGAAAACCAATTAGGAAAAACCACCCCCAGTTCACCCAACCGAAATTTGAACCTTGATTCCCCGTCCTCAGCAGTAGAACTCAACACGACTAGCGCGTTAGCCAACTACGCCACCGAGGCGGGTAATTCTGTATTACTTTTGGTTCAAACTATCAGTGCAGTTTGGTTGTTGAGTTTTCGAACAACCTGTATATCTACATCAATGGCTACATGGTTTAAGGGTGCTATGTGGGAGAACAATGAGATGTGTTGCAGACGTTTAGAGATCCCACATTATTTAAGAAGTTGTTTGATATTTTTAAATGTCATTTTCAACTAAATGTAGATAAAAATTATCAACTTTGTCTGAGCAGTTAAGTTTTGGGTTTGAAGTTTAAAAAAAAAATTAATGACGATTTAAACAAAAATCTTTATTTACGAGTTTAAAGTAAAGGTTAGAAATCTAGATATAGCCTTCCTCTATCAAATAAGTAATGTTGTGAGATGGAAACTTAGCCCTCACATTTATTTCAATTAAGAATATATATGCAAATAATTTGATGATAAATTTTTAAGCTCATGAATTTTTTATCAGAAAGGAAGCAATTTTTATAGTTTCAATTTAGTCAAATGTATGGGTAGATGTCAAAAATATTTTTGAATTGGTTAGAGAAAAGAGATGACAAAATGTATCCAATTTCAGTTATTAGTCTTAACAATAAATTTAAATTTTGTAATCTTTTAGAATCTTGAAAGGAAAAATTATTATTATTATTAGCACCACGTCCTACTACCCGTTCGGGTTATACACACTTACGTTAATGTGTGATGGTAGGGTGATTGTGAGATTAAATGGAGGGCCTACAGTTGAACGTGGAATCCGAACCACGGTGGAGGCCTGGCATTCCACACATTCACAGGATGTATTGTCAGAGGTGAAGGAAGGGTTTGGTAATCAGATAAATCTTTGCCAGGAGTTGAAAGGGGGGGAAAAAAAAAGTACACTCGATTATTTTATATTTTATTTATATTTAAATAAGTTTATCAAATAAAACTTAACTAACATTGTTTTAACAAGAGCTGGGTAAGGTTTCAACAAATAGTAAAATTAACAACATAGACCTAATGCAAATATAGTAGAGTCTCGGAAACTCAACATAATGTGGACTGAGATGGTGTCGAGTTATTTAAATGTCAAGTTTTACAAATGAACTTGCATAAGATGCATGTTTAATATGTCATGTTTACTAAGCAAGGATGAATCACAGTACAGTAATACTGTACTGTAGGATTGTATGGTACAGTAACATTAATATGTGCCGTAATGTATATTATGTGTTAATATAATGGTGCATATACATACATGTAATATACAGAAATGCAATACAGTACTGTATATAAAATATTGTATTGATTCGATAATCACGTTACTGAATTGGAAAACTAACAAACACAGCACTTGTAAAAACACCACAGCACAACTGTTCGACTCGAGTTACACAAACAAACTGATAAGTTATACAGTTGAATGACCTTGGATTGTGGTGATTGGCATTAACAACTGTGTGCACATGCACGTGCGCGTGTTGAGTTATTGAATGTCGAGTTTCCGAGACTAATGTACTATAATATTGTGTGTTTTAATCAATAATATTTTATATAAATACATTTTAAAAATAGATTCTACGATTGACAAAAAATAATAATGTCATATAGAAGTCATTTTGCAATAAGTAAAAAATAATAAGTAAATGAAATTAAAAAAGTTGAACAAAATTATAATTGTTAAAAAATTAATAATCTAGTACTGTCTTTTATCAAGTTAATGTTCGTGTTTAGATGTTGATGCACTAGTGGAAATGCATGAGGTACCAATGTGGCAAAATTTTGAAACAGTTAGATGATAAAGTTGATAGTGAATGAGTATCACAATATATATGGTTTCCAATTAGCGCGTGTATCCACCAGATGCGGCCAGTTAGAGTTAGTTCCTGTTTTTCAGAAGTCAGGGGGAGTGGGGATCCCCATTCTCGGCTATTCTTCCACCTCCACCAAATCAGTGGACAGTCTTTGTCAGACCTCTGTAATGTTGACTTTGGTTCCGAAATAGCCTGTAGTGTATATGACAAATACGCACAACCGCTCTTTTAAGTTTTTACCTTTTCTTCATTTGAATTCAAACTTAACTTAAATTTTCTTGTATAGCATAAATAGTATTAGTACAGGTTTTATTTATCGCTTGTTTCACACTGGATTTGAAAAATAAACATCGTGTATATTAGATAAACATGACCGTTCATGTGACTTCTTTCTTTATCAAGCAATATGACTTGTTGAAAGAAAATTTTTGACTTGAACAATCCAGTGGGTGTTAAAGCCATGAAGATAAACCAAACCAAAGTATCCCAGTACATTTGTGAGTTAAAAAATCCCTATATCTACAGTATTCTAAATACATTTGTATTAATTGCAATTATTTATAGTTCAAAAATGATTTCTTTTGTTATTTTATTTTTCTAAACTAAAGTATTTTTATTTTTAAGTCTAGATCTTTTTTGATATTACTTCTAGCTAAAATTTGTTTCAAACTTGAGATTTAAAAAAATACAAGGCATTTCAAAGCGCCATAGTGACTTAAGACCCATGCTTTAGAAACTACGAAGGTTAATGTACCGAGTTTAGTTGAGTTTACAAATATGGCCTAAAACTATTTAAATTGATTGGTTTCTTGACATAATTCTTGGCTTTTCCCATATTTGAGAAAGAGACAGGGTAACTTAAGATAATAACCAATCTACTGTATTATTTATGTTGCATATTGGACCCCCCCTTGTTTCATTTTTCTTCAATCCATTTCTATCAAGGAAAATGTCAAATGTTATATTTTTATTAGGGTTTTTATATAGTTTTGAAGATCCCTAATAATTACAAGAACCCTTATTTCATATTGTGACACTTTTTACTTAATTCAATGTATCAAAATTAAAATGTTTAATCATGTTTTGAACATTAATAAGCTATGATTAACTGTGTATTTCAGCAATCACCTTCATTCAAGTGTTTCAAGATTCTGCCACTACCAGCACCATATACATCAACACAAAGTGCCTATAAAAAAAACTTTTCTTTTGATAATACAGGTGTGCTTGGTTAACTATTACATTTTAGTTACTAAATCTTACACCTTATGTACTTTTTAAGTACCTGATCAAATTTGTTTTTTCAACTTCTTTATCTATGGATTAAATAGCCAATCTATTATATTGTTAAATATCATTTTCTATTCTGGCATACATCCATGATTCAAAAGAAAATGGATGCTATTACAAATAATGATATTAACAAAATAAATGTGTCTTAAGGCAAATATGTGTGGTAAAGTAATATTTTGCGTGTAAATTTGATTTATAGAATCCACATTATCGTTATTTTGCCCAAAAACTATATTTTGTTGCCTTAAAGAGCTTCAAGGACCAATATTAACATCAATTATATGTAGTGTGGTAATGTTTATGATATGATTTGGTTGTGTTTAATAGGTAGTCATAGAATAAAAGTGACTAAAGTTTAGGGTACGTGTTTACTTAATGAAAAATAAAGTTAATTCGAAAATGTTTATTTTCCCAAATTTTTTCTTGGTGTTTGGGGTCCCTCACAGGCCTTATATCTACATATTATGTAATTTTATTTTTGATATGTTGTAAGTACATAGATTATATGCCATTTAGTACTATATTTTCAATAAAGTCTTTTAGTGTGCAGTCCTTTTTTCTCTTAAGATCAATTATCCAGATTTTCGGCTATACGAACTAATCTAGGTTCTATTTAGTGGATAGTTGAAGTTCTACTGTACAAAGCAGCATTATTTGAGTATGTACAGAAAAGAATCATTAAATGTGTTAAACTGTTTTCTTTTATCAACATGATCATTATTTGAATTTCTTTAATAAACATGCATGGATTCAATTAAAGTTACAAAACTCAATTGTGTTGAGAATTGCTGTCAGATTTTAAGGTGGCTTATACAGTAATTACTGCTATTACATTGTGTTACATTATTGAAAAATGCAATTTTATAGAAAGCAACATTATAAAAATTATGTTTTCCTATAAGCATCAATGCCTAGTCTAGGGGTTTGGTTCCAAGGAGCTTAAAAATACCTACAGATTGCATCTTAATGGAAACCGTGCATCGTAGAGAGCGCAAGACGTGTTGGGATGGTAGCTACAAAACTCTTATTATAAAATTCCCTGACTTTTCCAGGTTTTCTAGACAACATTTAAAATAACTCCAGACCTAGCCGTTTTACAGTTTATCTTGGTAGATGGGAATGATTTGGTGTATTACAATGATCACATATTTTCAAAACATTCTAAGCTAAGAAAAATCAACATTCTTATAAGTTCTTGTTCTTTTTCCTAGTGTGGCCCTGTGTAAATGTGGTATAAAATGAACCCTGTACAAATATATCATGTTAATATGACATATCTAGGCAGTGCATTTTGTTAGCGCCGAGAAACAAAATATCTCACTTTTGTTTAAATGTGTAGGTGCAGAATCAGTTAAGTATTTAAATTCCCTAACTTTTACTTCTTTTTGATGAAATCCCCTGAGATCTCTCTGTTTTTCTAATATCAGAGAACTTCCTGACTTTTCCAGGTTTTCCCTATAAAAACAAAGCATTTTCGTACATGCACTAAGCTAACGTAAAACAAAATACTATAGGTAAGCCCAAAGCTGCAGAAATGTCTACACCACTCTGACAGTGTTCAAAACGCTGTATAAGTGAATGTCTGCTTTTCTTTACAATCATAGTTGTAGATGAATTACACAAACATTTAGGACATTCCAGATAGATAACAACTATTGTATGATGAGTGTGACATGGCTTATTGCATTATGCAGAAACTTAGCACCTAATTCAATTGGTTGAAAAACGAGTTTTAGCCAGTCGGGTTAAATGCTAAGTAAAAAAAAAAGTCACATAGTATTAACAACGTTGTAGCCAAACAATATTGTGCTGGGCAACATTATAGCAGGAAATGCTGTTCTTTGAAAATATTTTATCTTGGAAAACATTGTGGAAAGCTAAGAGCAATGTATTTGGAGAAAAAAAAAATATGATAAGATAGGATTAATATCCCTAATTTTATAAATTATTAGAGTGGGATGGATCTAATTAGAAAAAGAGGTGGTAAACGTGATAACAAACATGCCACAATCATTGATATTGTTCTTCGCAATACAATAAAAATAGTCTGTAAATAATTGTTTTAATAATTCCTCTTGTGGTTGTGAGACCATTAAGAATCAAAGATTTTTTTTTTACCTGCCTTGGGGGAATAGTTAGCTAATACGCTAGTTTTGTGTTGAGCTAGACTGGCAAGGGCAAAGAATTCAAGATTGAATCTCATTCGGGTGAACCAGGGGAGGTTTTTCCTAAATGGTTTTCCACACAAATGTGGGTTAACTTCCTCTATATTCAACCTCTCCAATTCTTAACCCATTAGTGTAATTAGTACCTAAGCGTATAACCCAAATGGGTAGTAAGACGCTGTGCTTATTATTATTAACAATCAAAGCTTCAAAAAAAAACACGCCGATAAAGTTGTATAATGAACACAGCCATGAGTTACAGCAAGAGATTGTCTGATGCCGTTCATTGGAAGTTTCTAAATATACAACATACAAACTGGTATAAAACAATCAAGCCAAGAAGTTAGAAATATACTTCTATTAGGTGAGAGAAGTGTTGTTGCCCAAAATAAGCAATGTATATGAGCTACTCAGATAGTCAGTCTTTTTTTTAGCACCATATCTTACTACCCATTTGGTTTGTATGCCTAAATACTAATTAAAAGGGGTTAGAGATAAGAAAGATTAATTAAGAGGAAGTGTACCCATATTTGCATGGAGTGGGAAATCATTTAGGAAAAATCACCTTCAGTACATCCGAATCTCTTCGTCGAATTAGTAATAAAAGCTTTGCCTAATTAAAGGTGGAAAAAGTTGAGAAAAAGTTGTATTAATGATTGAAAAAATATTGTGTGTAAATGATCTTAATATAGGATAAGAGAAACAAGAATATTAGACACAGAATATTTTTTTTTAAATGCTAACATACACGTTATAACGTAAAGTTATACAATTATTTAAATTAAAAAATTAATATTTATTTATCTAAATATGAAGTGAAGTGTGAAAATTAAGACCATAGAAATAAACATTAAGTTTTTTAGCACCGTGTCTTACTACCTGCTTGGGTTGTATACACTTGACTATAGTTTAAAATGCTGAAAACATGCAAAATGTGGAATAAATTACACAATGCTAATATGAAGTCAATATATATATATATATTTACATACATAAACAATAAGTAGCATAGTATTAACACAAAAAATTATAATTATAGACCTTGATTTGTAGTAGATAAAATTATTGGAACTTTTAAATAGGTTTTATATATATACTTATACACACACACACACACACACAATAATTGGTTAAAATAGCCAGCTCAAACCTTTTCTTTTACTTCTTCTTTGACAAAAGGTCTTTGGTTGAGTGAAATAAGTTTCCTAGACTGAGTGAAATTTTATTGGTTAATATGAGTTAAGTAGAAAATTGTAACAGTGCTAAGGTAATTTGCTTTTTCTTTCCTGCAATTTAATGTGACAAAGGGAAATCAAAATGATGTCTGCAACTTTTAAAAAAGGTATAGTTTTCATAAGATTATCAACACTTAACTCAACAAAATTGACTATAATTTGCATTTAAAGGAATAAATAGTTAATTTAGTGATTTATTATTATTATTTATTCATATATGTAGCTATTATAAATAAAAAATTACATGATTAACTTTAAATTTGTTTTGAGAGTTTATTTTAACTTATGTAATTAGGAGATATTTGAAACAATTAGGTGTGGGATTTAAATAATTAATGACAATGTTGTCACAACATGGTATTTATTATGTAGGCAACAGCTTAGGAAGAGTACATAATACTTAGCAAGGATAAAATTTAATTTTAGTAGAAATGTGCAAAAAGTAAACCAAAATCAACTAGAGGATAGTAACTTAAATTTATAAATGAATTCGAATTGTGTGTCATAATATTTTATGCTTTGAAAATTGCTATTGATTTTTCCTTACATTTAGTATAAGAATGTATCCACAAAAGTTTTAAAATAAACAAAATATTGAGTAGGTAGATCTACACATTTTAAAATTATTTAATCTTATAAAATACTAAATTTGAATAAACTTAATCAAGCATTTGTAAGTGATTATAATGATGACTAGTCTTAATTTCATTTTTTAATAAGAAAATTTGTAAAAGATTATCTTTACCAAGGAATTCCTTTTGAATCTAAATGCATATAATAGACATGTTGTTATTTACCAATATATATGCTTAGATCCATACAAGCATAAAAAAATTGTTAATGATTATTAAAATGTGTCCAGTTTTGTAAATAATTTAAATTATAAATAATATTATTATTATTAGCACCGCGTCTTACTACCCGTTCGGGTTACACGCACTTACGCTAATGTGTAATGATAGGGTGATTGTTGGAAGGGTTTGGTAATCAGATAAATCTGTGCCAGGACCGGGGATTGAACCCCGGCCGCCAGCACAGAAGTCTGACACCTTACTCCTAGACCGCAAGGTCACCATAAATAGTAATAGCTTACTAGTAAAATAAAGAGTCAGTAAAAAAAAATTAAATAAATCATTTTGTGTGTTTTCAAAATAATATTGGGGACAGTCATAATGAAAAATACAAAATTAACTACAAAATGTTATTGAGTACTAGACTACTTAATAGTTATTGTATATTTGAATGCTTTATTATTTTTACTTTCATATGTTTATAAGCCATTAGAGAATCTTATTTATTTTGAAATAACAGGCAAACTATTTCAAAAACATTGCTATGCAACATTCTCTAGACCAAACCATTTAATTTCTTTTGCACTAGACTTTGTGTTTGCCGTCAAGTAAGAGTACATCCCCAAATGGTTCAAAGGCAATTTTCTACTATAGTTATTGTGGACTATGGGGATTTCATTAACTATTATATACTTACTAAGCTTTGGGTTAAAATATATTGAATATTAACAAAGTGCATCAGGATTTGCCCAAAGAGAGTATGCCAAAATGTGGAAAATTCTTATCCAGTACACATGTGTAGCCTGCAAGTTAAGTCAAGCTCATCAAGTTATCAAAATTAGTTTGACTACTGATTATTTTGATACTGGTACTGTTAAGAATTGAAGGACATTATACTGAAATATCAAATTTGACATCCCTAAGCTTAAAATGGTTTGCACACATTTTATTTTTGTTTGTTCGCATATTATAAATTTTAAATCGATAATTACACAAGATGGACAAAAAATGTAAAGCTTCACCAGAGAGGTCGTTTATGTACAGAAGTACAAACCCGAATGAGAAAGAGAATTAGAATGGATAAAAAAAATAAAAAATAACACATCTGTCATGTGTATGATATGTAATTCTGATTTGTACATAGCAAATAGAGGAATAAAGGATCTCAGATGCCATGAAATACAGACTATCACAAATGAAACCAGCGCAGTGTAGAGCAAAATTCTTCATTGGCAAATTTTGTAATCAAACAAAAAATAGTGTGGTTGATGCGGAACGTGTGAAAATAACTTGCCAGTGAAATTAAGTGATGATTTTACCAAGTTAGTCCCTAAAATGTTTCCGGACATTGACATTGCCAAGAACTTTCATTGTTCCCGGACCAAAACAATTCAAATTATTATGTAATCTCTCGGCTCATCTATTCAAGAAATGTTATATGTTCAATGAAAACATCACTCTTTACCCTAATGATTGATGAATACTCTGACATAAGTGTAACAAGGCAAATGGTTATTATGTCACATTTTTTATTGCCAAAAATGCAAAAACTCATTTGTTCAGGTTGGTCACATTTGGAGGTAAACCAACTGGAGAAAATCTTTTCAACCTTGTAAACACCACACTTGAAGAGGATGGTATTTCATGGAACTGCTTGAGTATGTCATCGGATAGAGCAAAGACTATTGTGAGAGAGTTTAATTCTGTTCTATCCAGAGTCAGAAAACAACAAGGGAATTTGTGGTTCCTTTATGCCTTTATGTCATGTTGCTCACCTCCCATGGCTGCATATGTGAACAACTTACAAAAGATATTTACACGTTTTACAAAACATCTGCAAAATGACAGGATGAATTTAAAAAAATCCAAAATATGATTGGGGTTGAGAACCACAAATATTGCGGCCATGCTACAGTGTGTTATAAGCCTTCTACTGCACTGACTATTTCAACTCTAAAAGTTAGTAAATCTAACATATTAAAGACACCCTAAATTCTGACACTGCAAAATTGTATTTCTATTTTCTTAAAGCAGTTTCACTACTATTCACTCAATTTAATGTGGTATTTACAGGAAAGATTATATAGTCAGAAATTTTTTTACTTCTCTGCAAATTCATAACAAGCTTTGTTCTATTTCCTGTTTTTCGAACATGTGACATATCATCCAATGATTATAAACTAGAAAATCAGTACAAAGATTTATCCCTTTTCATAGGGCAGGAAAAACACAAACTTATGAAAGCAAGTATTCAAAATATTGACAAAAAGGATTTCTTTCATCATATCCAAAGATTTTATGAGATGGGAACAAAAGAATTATAGTCTTACCCCTTGATGGAGTTTTAAAGAATGTAACCATTTTTTATTCAAATAATAAATCAGAGGACTGGCGAAAAGTGTAAAAACTGACAAATCAGTTCCCAAATGGCATTCATGATAGTGATAGAGGCAGTTTTTAATGCAGAGTTATTTTTCTATACTCTGTGGGATCCACCCAACTCCTTGAACATTACCAGTTTTGACAGTATTGGTTCAAAGTGTTGCAACATGAGGAGAATGGCAAAAAGTTTTTTCCAATAAGGGGCAAGGTTGCTAAGGAAATTCTTATACTTCCTCACAGTAATGCAAGAGTGGAACGAGTTTTTAACAAGTTGACTATGATTAAAACTGCCCATAAGTTTGAACTAGAATTACCAATTATGAATTTTCCAGTGCACTGTTTTTGCAGAAAACACCTGACCAAATTTAATTCATTGGATGAATTGCGAAGGAAAGCTAGAAGACTTAAGAAATAAGAAAAATAAGAAATATTGCAGTTATAAAGCAAGTTATTTTTCACTAGCATAGTGTAAACTTTTAACTTTGTGTGTGTGTGTGTGTTTTTAATGTGATGATTTCATAGATTTTATCTAAAGTACCTGCATAGTCAACCTTTGAAAATTAAATAAGTTTTTTTGTCATACAATCTTTTTTCATCTATGGTGTCAGCACAGACTCAACATTAGTTTAAATTTATTTAATAAATATTAACTAGCCCAAAGTTGTACAAAATATGAAGTTAATAGACAATATGGATATTTAGGGAAAAAATAATATTTTTATGAGTTTGTATATACTATAGAAAAATTAAGTTAATATGTCAAAGGATTTTTTCATATCAAGAAAAGGACGTATAAACTACTTTGGTGGCATCCCTGTGCTAATGAATGAAAAGTAGCTTCATATATATAGTGGTAAAATAATAGCAATCCCAATTATTCTTGCCAGATTATGCGTATAAACTTGTAAACCTCATTTTTCGCACTAAGTGAGAATTAGGTTTTTGCAGATTAATCTGAAAATATAAAAATCTGAACTTGAAAACTTTTTTTATCAGAGAAGGGATGGTTGAAGTGATTAAACACTATCGATTCCTTTGCTAAATAAACCCAGTGTAGTAGAATGAATACCATTACCATTAACACACAAGGAAACGAGACTAAGCTCAGTTTGCCAAGATATATTATTAAATGGAAAGCAATAAAAAAAAAATTCACCACATCTGCTTCTACAGCCTTTGAGTCACTTTTTCTTTAAAGCTTAAAAGTGAAATAGATAGAGATGAAATTGTTTTTATCGATTTACAACCCAAAAGTATTCCCAGTAAGATAATTCTTGAAAAATCAAACTACTTTAACTTATTAAAAAATATGTAATTCTTTGAGAAACCAAAACTATATTGAAAAATTATAAACCTACCCAATTGGCTGCTAATAAAAACACATTTATTTTCATATTTACTTTTTTTACATTGATTTTTCTTGAGCTCAATAGAAACAACACTGTCAACATGAAATAAAACATTTTGGAAAAATGTGTAGCTAGCCAGCTCCATGGCTACGGTATGATGTATTTCAGAATTTATGATAATCACATTTTTTCTTATAATAGAAAATGAGTGAAGTGAACATTTGAAAAGTTTCTTTCATTCCACTTACACTAAAATATTAGATCTACCATGGCATTTGCTTACTTTTCTTTTATAAATACTGTGCATGGGATGTCATGAACAGTTTTAATATAATATGATGACACTAGAAGTTTACAAACATATTAATCTAGTCCACTTAAAGATGCATTCACTATAATCATGCAAGGAATAACAACAAAAAACCAAACCTGTTTCACACACTCACCAACTCCTGAGAAACAACCAAGGGCTCACACACCGCTTTCTTAGATGGATTGCTCACCTGCTAATGAATGTTAATGAATCACCAATAAACACAATAGAAGTGAACAATGAAACAGTGAACATAGGAATGTGATTCTTAAGACATCAATATTAAAGAAGGCTTGAACATAAGCTGAACAGAGAGGAAGCAGTAGAAACATTAAAATTATAGCGTTGGTAGATATATTTATATAAAGTGAAGATTTTCAGACCTAGGTTAACTCTAGAATAAAAATAATTATTTAGGTAGTCCACAAAAACAAATTTGGAAAATTAATATAGGCTATAAGTAAAATGGAATAAAAGTTCCTCTTTTCAATGAAAAATGCAAGCAGAATTATAAAACTTAAATAATTTGGAGTGATGTATTTAAAAACTAATAGTTATACAACATTATATGTTGCAACAAGTGTGTTTTTATATTTTTTAACTAGAGACCTTTATAAGAATTTCAGGTTATTGAAATGTGTTTTATTTCAATGAAACTTGATATATTAAAAGTTAAAAAGTGTAATGTTATGATGGTTCAACAAGGGCTGAAGTTAAAATAAGTGTACTGCTCACGTTTAACAAAATAGGTTCTTAATGAGTGAGTACCAGTACATAAGCTACACCATCATATTATTTGAAGGCCATGAAATGGTATATTCAAGGTAGGACCTAAATACATGGCAAACCAGAGAGACCGGATCACTAACATTGAGAACGTCTTACATTTTGTAAAGTTATAAACGTTTGATGTATGTGAAAAGATAGTAATAGCTCAGTCTTTTCTTTGAAATATTGCATTCGATATCGCACTAGCATTAAAATTTGTGTGATAGTAAATTTTCTATAGGTTTTTCTAGATTATAGTAGTTTTGTTATAATATATACCAAAACTTTGCTTTTGATAGGGTTCACCAAAATATAAACTAAATCAATAATTTGGAAAGCTTAGTTTTATGATTCTATGGGAAGGAGATGTCACATGTCACCGAGATATATTTTTTGGTTTAAAGTGAATGTAATATATTCACATTTAAAGAAGTAATAAACACACATGTTGCAAAAAAAAAACAAGTAAAATTCCAACAAATTATGTCAAAAATAAATATTTGTATTGCTTCTTATACACTTAAGTTACTATCTTTGAGACAGGTCATGGCCCTTAAGTAAATTGCAATATTTTTTTAAAGAACTAGGTAATGTTGGAAAATTTAATTTGATAAAATATGAAGCATTATCTTGTTAAACTATGTTACTATGAATTCAGGGATTAAACTTTATTTTGTATTTAATTCTCCCTTTTGCTACCAGGGTAAAAGTGGCAAGGGGGATTGGTCAACATAGGATGTGATTGCAGCAGACAAGGTAGAAAGAACTACAGTGTTGTTTGGCCCGAGTTTGAGTCATGCCTCGGTCAGAGATAGAGTATATTTTCAACATTTGGCGGACAGTTTGAGCCACGGTTCAGGCAATGCTAGTTAAGCAATTCTCTAGAAAACACGGACACGTATCAATCCAAGGTTCAATGACGAACAAGTTATAAATGTTATATTTAAGGAGACATTGTGTGCACCAATAAATGAGGCCCGGACCACCCGCAAAGGACTGACTTGCCAGTGACTGCAAATGCATTCGGTGAGATTTGTTATTTTTTCATATTTTTCCCAAAATTAAGAAATTTTTGTCCCAACTATATTCTGAAAAATGAAAAATGACTCCTGGACACGGGAATCAAACTCGGGACCTTTGGCTTAGTACACTAATGCTCTAACCAATGAGCTATCCAGGAATTGTCCCATGTTCAGGATCATTCTTCACTCATATTTTAAGGCAGAGTCTTTGATGGGCATGCGAAAATCTTCGGCTCAAATGTGTGATTTTATTAAGATCACGAGCTGTCAGATAACGCAGCCACCTTCGACTCGGTAGTTGGCTTATTGCTGCCACATGTACAATTATTATAATTGTAAGGGATTGTATATTTTAAGAATCAAATAGCCAAAGCTATTATTTATGCTTTTTGGTGGTCATTTTGGGAGGGTTAAGGATGTTTGTAGATATTTGTTAATGAATTAATTCAATGCAATGAATGTGAGAGCCGAGTGTCTAACCCAGACCCACCACACAATGGACTGAGAACCTTAAAGATGCCGGGGAATTTTAATGAGAAATGTTGTGGAAGGACTACAAGAAATTTCATCACTAATACATTTTAATAGCAAAGTGCAGCAGCGAGCACACAAGCTTATTTTTGTGCTGTTACCCCTCCAACATCAGCAGTCAATACCAAAATTATGGGAAAATATTCAACAAAATTTGAACCAAACACTGTTACGTTACATGATGTTTCCTCTGATTTGCTGCAAAATTTAACCCACATACAGGAACTTTTATTCGTGTTGCAGCAAGACAGGGAAAATGCAGATGAGGTATTCAAACAAATATTCAAAGATAGTAAAATAGTGCAAACATGATAAATATGGACTTAAAACCTTCAAGAAGAACTGGACTCCAAACTAACAGTGCTAACTATTCCACAGACATTGAAATATATGATTTCATAATGGCATTATTCATTTTGTATACTATGTATTCAATAATTGCATGTGTACAGGAAATATTTTCAGATGAGAAAAGAAAATGCTTCTTATTATTTTACCTGCACCCAAATAAAATCAAAAACCTAAATTGTGAAGACTTTGGAAAGGGTGTTGAAGATTATTATTTATGAAAGTGTACTTGACAACTTCAAACCAGAAATATCAGATTTGATAAGTGAAATCAAACATAGAAACAGTCAATTTGAGGGACTTTCTTGGAAACAGTGACTGTAAGGATTAAGGAATATAATACACCTTTAGCAACAACAAGACACTTCCAGAAACTTCTTGTTCTGCAGAACTATCATTTAGTACACTTCAAAGACTGAAAACCTGGCTGTGGAGTTTGATGAGTCACAGAAGGCTCAGCAGTATGGTACTATTAAGTGCACACAAAGGTTTAAACCCCACAAACTCGATAGGCATTTCAAAAACAAGTCCATAGAAATGATTGGTGTTAAAGCCTTGAAGATTGGCATTTTTATTTTCAACAAATGACATTTCAGAAAATGAGTAACTTGACAGATGAAATGAGTAAATGATATTAAAACGTAAACGTAGTTGAGGGTTTGGAAAAGTTATTGCCTGTTGGAATAATATATCAGAATTCCACTGATATTTATTTTTTTTGTAATGTGCATTTTAAATATTAGCCATAAGAATACATTTATTGAAGTCAATTAGTTTTTAGCTCATGCTTGTTCCACGCAGGAGAAGATCCGGGGGATATTTTACCGGCAGAAAATACAGATAATTTAGCAAAAAAATATACTTTATAAGTGGGCATCAGTGGGCATTAACGATTCACTATTGTCAATTTGGTAGCTGCAGTCACTGACAACTTTTTCTGTGGGCGGCCCTGAATGAGGTTATCAAGACTATTTGGTTGTTGCATTATTTTCTCGAATGCTCATTTAGGTGATACAGCCAATAAATGTATGTATTATTCCCCACAAATTTTCTTTAATTTCAGGTTTAGGGATAATTTCTTAGATATAGTCCATCAAAATAAGTAAACAGGGTATTTATTATAAGAGTAGAGGGAAGGATGAAGCAGTGGGATCTGATGGGCTAGTAACCCAGAGGTCCGTGTATCATAGCCATGCTCTGCTACCACTGTGCTGTCCTTCCTTCTGCACTTATACTAAATACCATGCTTATTTATTTTGGTGGATCAGTTTCAGGCATTAGCCAAAACACTAGGAATTAAAGAAACTTTTTGCAGAATAATTCATCATTTTATTGGCCATATCAATCATATGTACAATCAAAATCAGCCAGATAGTCTGAAAACTTTGTGGATTGACACATATAATGTCTCTATAACAAAAAAAAACTAAGCTTGTTCATCTTTGAACCTTGTTACTCATTTGCCACTCAATCAATGTGTATTGCTGCTTCTTCATCTGAGACCAATCATTTTAACAGTATATTCTTATAAAAGGTTGGAAGGAACTGCTTTATAAAACTTTTAATCTATCTACAACAATAATGACGATCACATGACTTAGCATATGAAAATATTTTAGAGGAGTTGTAGTAACTTTTCTAACTGTCACAGTTTTTCTGGCAAAATTTATTTATACTTTCAAATATGCCAATTTGTGTAATTTGCAGTTATAAATTTTGTTATTCTTAAAGAGTATCTTTACATATGGATAATAGTGAAAAATGTGTTTGTATTTTGTAAAATACAATGTCTACCGTGTTCCTACTGGACGCTAATTGTTCCACACTGCGCCAATTGCAATATTCTAGTCAGAAAAACGATGATTTGTCTACTATTCAGGTGACAGTGCTATCAAGGTTGAAAATGAATTTTTAATTGAAAAAAACTATTCTTTTAAATATTAATAGCAAGGTTTTAAATATTAATAGCAAGGAATATTAGTTCAGGCACAATAAGAAAAATAACATAAATAACTGCGAGGGATTTATTTTTCTAAACATGATATGATGCATATTAAAATATACGAGACATCCCTAATGATATTAGTTTTACCCTGTAGCTTCTTTAGTCATGCCCTCAAATAATATATATAAAATCCAAAGCTTAAAAGCATACATTTTCAACAAATATGGTGGGAATTCTTTTTTTGTAAAGACTAAACTAACAATGCAGATTAACATTTGAAAAAGCATGTTAGTTACAATTTCCACACACAGGGGAGGTAATATGGTCTACCTAAGTATGGTACAGTGAAATAACTCTTAACAGACCCCTCTAAATAGTAGATTCTTATTTATAATAGACAGTTTAAATTTTCCTGGCAAAATTAAATTGGTCCATATGGTGAAACAACTTCCAAATAGTGAACTTTCTCAATAACAGACGTAGACACTGATAGACACACATTTATGCATACAAATTTCTAGATGGTGGAGAAAAATTGAAAACATCCATCTGTCTTCAGTATTTTTTCATAGAAATTTCAGGAATGTCACTATCTCACGCGAAGTGTGGCCAGTCCTTTCGTCCCCCTCTAGTTAAAGTTTATAAAATAGCTTTCGTAGTAGTGACTACATTACTTCAAGGTAGTAACTCCTCCCTGCTCTTTTGAACCTTCCGTGCGGGTTGTTTCATCATTATAATGTGTGCTCATGCACACGTATAGGCAGGCCTACAGTATCAATGGCCTACTGTACACATTCCATTTTATTTGCATATTGCCCTGTCTAAAGTGCAAGCTATACAGTAACCTACATGCAATATTTATTGATTTGTCATAATTATCTTGCATAAAATACTAAACAATGTAGTAATTAAATTGTTGTAGTTAATATCCACATTATATAGGTTCATATAGATTAAACTGTGTGCAAGTACCATGATTTGAAAAAAGATATTGTTCCAAATAATATACACTTCTTGATCATGGGCATTTTTTTGATCTTGGAAGTTGTCCACTGTTAAGAAATTTCACTGTATTAAATCTGTCAGATCACCTATTTTTACCTGTACACCCGAGTATGGTGACCAATCCTTCAAATCACATATCTTTACATGATTAGGTGTTTTAAAATCAAGTTCGTGAATATTTGCTAATTTGTTTAATTGTTCTGCAAACAAATCATATTTTAATTTCAGTACATGTGAATCTGGGAGCTGTTTGTATAATTATCTTTAAACCTTTTTCAATATAAATAGCAGGATATTTTCTTTACATATGGTTACCTAATTTTGTTTACGGTTTCATTAGCTTATGTGATAGACGTCAATAATAGCCAACAAACAAATATTAAAAAAATATTACTAGTCTATCCACTCTACATGCAATAAGGATTAATTAAAGTGCACTTATAAATGTAATAATATTGGATATCATTTACTATGTGTGTGGGAGTGGGAATGTGGGGGGAACCAATGCACTCAGTTGGAGAATTAATTCCAGCCGGCTGACTAAAGAAAAACCTGGTGTTCTGTCGTCTTTAACACCAAAAGATGTTAAGTCTCATGAGTGTAACACATCTGACGCTGTAATTACGATTCAGATATATGCATTTGATGGTATAACTGTATGATTATTGTATAAAAGTTAGGAATTAAGTATGATCAAATTCAATTTTATTAAAATATCTATTCATTACTTCAACATCTTTGGTGTCCAATAGTTTTTAATGTAATAACAGGTTGTAGTAACATTGCAGATACCGGTAGTAAGCTAAACATTCTCCCCTATCGATCCCCAATAGACTAAACAAGGAGGATGTGATTAAAAATCAGAAACACTGGTTTGCTAATGTTTCGGCGTCCGATTTCTAAATGTAATAAAGTATTTTGAGATTTATTTGTTTATTCAAGCACAACTGGTGTGCAAACGGAAAAAAGGCTTCAGTCTCGTTTTGTTTGCCAGTGATTAATTCAGGATTTGAATCTCGGCAGGATAAAATGAGATGATTTAGAAAAAAAATAGCCTTTCACCAAGCCTTCATGCATATGTGGGTGGGTATACTTTATCGAAATTCTACCTTTCTTAACTAGACCTAGATAGAAAATAAAATGTGGGTAGCCTCCACAGATAATATATGCAAGGCACATAAAATAGTGAACATAATTCAGATATATAGAGGTGGCCAAAAAGTTTAAGAACTAAGCTATTAATAATCCCTTTGTTGAAAACCCTATTTTTAAAAGTTAAAATAATGGGAGGGAAATTTTTCTTAGTTAAATTTAGTGTGTTGTTGATGTTATTTATGACAGGAGTATTGTGTATTCTGTGGCGCATATTTTTGCACTAAGAATAAAAATGTGATTCAAAATAAAAGCATGCAATTTAAAATTCATAGTGTAACATCATCTTAAACTTGGTGTCATCATTTTGACATAATAATTACTCAAAATTGGTAGATATTCAAAAGTTGAAAAGCTCTTTTCCAAAAGCCATTAAGTCACATTTTGATATTATTTAAAAGGCATAAAGAAATCTATCAAATGCTGTAATTTTTTCTTCCATAAAAAAAACTTAGTCATTATGAAAAAGGAGTTATAAAATCGTGAGTATTTCTCAAAACATTAATAAGTACATTTTCAGTTTCTTACAAGTGTGCACCGCCAATTTCCCTCATCACAAGCTGTCTGATCACTATGTTGCCTAACCTATTATGTTGCTGTGTCATTTCAATGTGGTGTTATAGTGCAGTGATATATTTTTATCGTGTTTATTTTCAATTGACAACATATTTTTGTGGAGAGTGGCTTTGATCTAGAGGGTTTATATAGTCCAGAAGTAGATTTAGGAAGAGAACAAATTATATAAGCCACTAGGATAAAATCAAATGTAAGCCCGCTACAAACAGTTCAAGATCTCATCCTAGACCTCACATTGCTTGCAATCATATTGACGAATTTAACATGCAAGGTAAGATTTTTGAATCCACAGGACATAGTCGATTTTAAAAAAAAAAGTTTATCGAAACAAATCAAACGTATAACAAAACAACTTTTTGATAAAATATATGAGCACAGAACCAAAATGTCTTAGGCCTAGGAAAGTAGGTAAATTCATGACCTAAGCTATTGGTATATTTCTTTATAAGGAGGAGTAATGAACAGCTTGTGCATGTTTGTGCTCAAACCTTCACTTTTATACACGGGTGAGTAGAAAAAGATTGAATTGTATCTCAAAGCACTGATCTTATGGGTGAAGAAAGGAGAAAGAATAAGGGTAGAGCTCACATTAAAGCCCAAAAATGGAGACATAGGTAGCTATCAATACATTTATCAGAACTTTAAAGACCAAAGAAAGTAATTAAGCCAGGGCGAAGAGTTTTATGAGTTTACATGTAGCTAGATCTATCTGAAGAAAATATTTGGCGAATGTGCAGGGCAGCAAGGTCAACAGGTATATAACCAGCTGCATGTTATAGTAAATTCTAGGATTTTTAAAAAAAAGTTCAAGTTTGGGTTTGGAAAACAAAAAAGTAAAGTATGTTCACTCTGCAAAGAATGTAGAATTAATATAAAAAATTTGAACTCGCCAGTCTAAAAAACTTACATGATTGGAAGATACAGAAGTCATAAATTTTTTGGTAAAAGGTTCTATGAAAATTTGAAGGCAGAAGAGGAAGGAGTCGTCATAATAATAATAATAATAATAATAATAATAATAGCATTCGACATGCAACAAAATCAGCCACTCCCCATAATCAGATATCTGAAACTTTTTATGTGAAATAAATTTAGCTGTAAAATCCAGCTTTTATCAGTCATGAAGTTGTCCAAAGTGTGGTAAATAGAATCATGTATCTTGGAAAGATCAGTCTGGTACTGTCTCAAATGATTACACTGTTAAGGTGATATTGATCAAAACATTTTTTATTAATGCCATTTTGGTTTCTTTCAATACTTTTGATTTATTTTTAAGGAAAAAACTAGTTTCTTTACTTTGATTTTGTTGTAAAATTTGTTATTAGAATCATGAGTTCAAAATAAAACTTAATTTTAAATTGTTATTATTTTTATGTGGTTGTCTAACATAACATATAACCTACTCCCTGAAAAAGGTTTTTTCCAAAACTCACTAAGTCTTAATTTTTTTTCCCCCAAACTAAGTTGATGGAGAGAGTTCAGTTTTGGAAAAATCATACTATTAACACATGAGTATCTTTAAACAGGGGGGTTGAACTAGTAATTGTCTTTGTCTGTTTCACTTATAAATTGACAATGGAATACAGTAGTCTCTTGATTTATTGGGGACGGATCAACCAGTTTGCGGCTTAACCACCACGGATATATTTAAATATGTTGCAAACAATACACTACCATCTGAATGCAGTCTACTGTTATTGCCAACCAGTGCGCAGGTGCGGCAATCCCTCAGAGAGAGAGAGATAGAGAGGGTGATAAAGCTAGTCAGTAGCCAAGACACTGAAGGCTGAGGAATGTGTGCTAACCTGACAAATTTGTAGAAGCAGGATGACAATTTACAAAAACAATGAATGCATGCACTGTAAAGTAACGGCCATTAGTACAACCCTCCGAGATAAAATAAGGGAAAAGGGAATTCTTTCATTAATCCATTAAGTATATAATGTATATAGGCCTACAGGGACAAGGGCATTTTTTGTACTACCAGTGATTTCAATTATCCTTGTTTCCTCTCCCCTCAATTACTCCAGAAAATCAAGAGCCTACTGTAGCTTTAAATATTAGCTTTCGGTTGAAACATGGCTGTTAAAATAGCGAATTCAAATGTATTTGTACCATTGTTCTTTAGTTGAGGTCAATTAGTTTCCAAGACTGAAATCTATGTACTTGTCTCTGATGGGCGACCAGATAGTATTCAATGACAGATTTTTTCTGAGAATTAACAATAAAAGCCAAATATTTGGATATTTTGTGATTCAATTAAAAATATATTACAAATTACAGTTAATGTAAACATGTTCACTAATTTGAATAATACGATTTTTATATTTATTGATGTTGAGGGCCAAACATTTAGAATTTATAGATTATCTTATATTTGTAACTAAAGGAAAATGGAGGAGATCAAAGTAAGAGTTTTGCATTTAATCAGTAGAACCAACCTTTATGATAAATGTTATGGATTACTTAGCAAAGCATGTCCAGAGATATAATTAAGCTTTCAAATAAATTGTACACTCTGATTTTGGTATGAAGAACAGTATCTGTCAGTTACTAAAAATTCTAAAACAATTTTAATATATTCCTACCTCAAGTCATTTTATGTGCAGCTTTCACTTTTGATTGATATTATCAATACCTATAAATAACACAAATAATATAGTAGATTATAAATGTTGACTGCAAATAATAATGTTACAATTTTCTAAACTGCTCTTCCTACCAAAATCAGGGCATAATATTGAAGCGTAATAAGGGGGAGGGCACACAAAAACTGGTACATATAAAACACTTTTTCCTATAGAAAATAATAAATGATAAATAATTTACCGGAACCCTCATTCAAATCACAAAGAAACGGAGAATCAAATGATTACTCAAATTAGAACTATTTGAAAACTTTTTTTTATTTTTTTAACATTCAAAGGACTAACTAAAATAATTGTAATGACGAAAGCTTGTTTAACACCTTTTTATTACTATAAACTATCCCAAACCAACTGAAATTAACCTTTGAAGCATCAACAACACGTGAATTAGGTGAGTTACAATTCAATTATCGATTATAATTTTTTCTTAATCCTGATTTTAGTATTGTTGGTAGGACCAAGGTTACTATAGAGAGGGTTGCCTAGTTCGCTTGCACAGCAATTTACACACTAAATCACACCTAGCTCATTCGTCCCTATAGTCCACATAATAGGCTATTTTATTGTGTATTGTACTGGTAGTTTAGATGTGGGAGTTTCGGCGTTTTCGTAAAATATTCTCATGATTCACAGTAATTTTTGGAAATATAATATAACTAGTGTTTGGTTATTAATTCATATTTGAGTGTATATACTTACTGTACAATGTACTTATGTACTTACTTACTGTTTTTAAAACTATATCAAACCAAAATTAGATTTGAGTAAGCCAAAATAATATTTGAGTAGAAAGAACAGGATCCAGACACGACCGCCAACAGAGAAGAATAAAAACCTCAGAAAGCAGCAAAGATGATAGTATTCATCAGGACTACCTAACCTAAAGGACTGGGTTCAGTTACCAGAATTAAATTTGTATTTATTTTGTTCACTTTTTGACACTATGATAGTATGATAATTTTAATTTTATGTCCAATTAAATGAATAATAATTTTGTAAGAACCGAAAGGAAATTTTTCTACAAGTGAAATAAATAGTTAATAAGGAGGAAGAATGGAATGACAGGCTTAGTTAGAGTTAGTTTGACGTTGTAATTCCGTGGACAATTTTTTGAGACAATATTGAGTGATATCTTAAAATTTTCATCAAAATCAGTATGATATGAATATCGATGGTATACTTTTGTGAAATTCACTGGGGGAGGGGTATCTGTGGCCCCCTCAATGGGAAAACATTGTTTAGTTATTTAATTTTCAAAAATTGGTGATATAATACAGTACTTCCTTATATTTCCTTTTGATCCATACACTTTACCTTCATATATTTGTTTTGTCACTTAATCCATAGTCATATGCATCCGCTGAATATGCTGAAAACATCTTAGGACACTTCTTTCACATTGACTTGTTGGATTATCTATCAAACCACACTCCTTCAACATCCATTCATTATTTTCTCTGTCCATACGAGTTTCTCCACATACATTTCATAGATATATCATTCCAACTGGATTCACCTTGCTCTTGTGTTTCTCCTGACACACCCATGCTTCATATCCGGAAAACAACATTGGTGTTAACACACTTATAAACTGCCATCTTTGCCTCTTTTGATATTATCTCAATCTTTGGAATAGTCTACATACATCCAACTACTCTCTGAGATACATTTACCCATTTGTCGATTTCACCACCTATCCTTCCATTTTTACAGAACATTTTACTCAAATACATAAAATCATTCATGTATTCTAACAGTTTACCATTTATACTAAGTTAACAATCATTTCTTGATCAGTCCTTATCAAAAACCAATACCTTAGTTTTGGAGACATTTATATGAAGATCCATTCATTCTTGTCAACAAATTCAAACGATTTAATGCATTCTGCAAGTCACTTTCTTTCTCAGCCATTAGTATGGCATCATCTGCATCTAACAGCACCCTCACATTCACATTCCTCAAATGTACACCAACCGCGCCCTCACAAGCCTTCCTCATACACTTATCCATGACAACATTAAACAATCATGGAGACTTTACACAACATTGTTTACCACCTTGTTAAATGTCAAACCATTCGCTCAAAGCCCCATCCACCCTAGCACACACTTTACTTCCATCATACACCACCTTAATTGCATTTACTAACTGTGCATTCACACCATAATCTCGAAGAACCTTCCATAACATACTTCTATTCATCTGATTGTAAGCTTTCTCCAGATCAACGATTGCACAATAAACTTTCTCTTTTACTGCCCTACATTTTTCAACCACTTGTTATATAACGCAAATATCTGGTCCATGCAACCTCTTCTTGCCATGAAACCATATTGCACATTCCAAATCTTGCCTACAATTCTTTCACACACTATCTCAGTTAAGACTCTCCCAAAACTTTGCCTGGAAAACTCAAAAAAACTAACTGCCCTATAATTCTTACATTCACTCTTACTGCCTTTGCTTGCAAAGGAACAATGGCGGCATTCTTCAAGTCATTAGTAAAACTTACAAGACTTATTTATAATATTACTTTTGTAATCTTGGGATATAGTCAAGAACAAAAAGTGTGAGCCCTGCTTGGCTTCTATCTGTCTGATGTAGCAATTTTGACAAGCCTTGATTGTCAAAATATGTCAAGAGGGTTAAGGAGCTTACAAAAACAATTTGTGAATATTTAAAAAAAATTAAAACTGGAGGTCAAGAAACAAATAAAAAAAGAGCTTAATAAAACTAGACGGAAGGATTAAATGGATTTAATTTTTTATATTCAAACTTGGATAACTATTCTGTTAAAGTGTTTCATAATTATATTTTTACAGAGTTTGTAAACTATTACTACAATTTTATCTTATGTATTTATACATTAACATCATAATTATTAATACTATTTAAGAAATCAGTAAATTGTGATTCAAATAAAATAATATGCTTTTAATATTGCTTATTAAATGGAGCAATTACAATGAATGCATTAATTTAAACTAATTTGTGTTTAACATCTACAAAAATTGAATCAAATCAATTAGGAATTTTGCCAAATCATTATATTAGAAATAAAGAAATAAAGATGGTATCCATGCATAAAATAGCAATGTGTATTAAGAAATAATTTTTAATGAGGATAGGTTTTTATGAAACATATTTTAGATTATAATGGCTAGAAAAAATGTGTACACATTTTTTTATGTTTTTTATAAAAAACAGTGTTAAAATTTAACAAAAAATTTGGGGAAAATGAGACAACAGTATATACACAAATAAAAATAAAATAGTAAATGTAAAATTATTTCTTACCTTTTTCTTCACTATTGTACTAAAATGGTTATTCCTAAAAAAGACTGCGAGCTCATCATTTCTTAGAGCTGAGTTAAGTTCACATAAGCCATGGTATGTTAACTGTGATGCCGTTTTTTCTAAAAACTCTTCAGCTATTACAGCTGAAATATAATGAATAGATTAAGTATTAAATTCAATCATAACGAAAAGTATATATAAATGCCTCAGTTGAATAAAGTAACAATGGAAAGCAAATATAAATGTCCCACTTTAATAAAGTAACAATTTAATGCAAGAAATCTACACAAAATAGATCCAAAAATATTACGTTAAAGTAATAGTATTTAATGTACTTTTCTAGTTGAGTTAAAATTATGTATATAAAATAACATAAAGGGATAGGAATGTAGGAGACTCAAAACAAGGGGCTTAAAAAAGAAGAGGAAAGAAAGGTATACCTAAGAAAGACAACACATATAAACTGAAAGAGTAGTAAGATGTGGAGCTATTTTTTGCATAATGTTACTGCTTACTATTTAGTTATTTGTTTTTAATGTTACTTTTTATTCTTATTATTATTAACTACTTTTTTATCTCATAACTATTCATCAGTATATAACATTATTTAGCCATTTTTTGTCTATCATTTTTTCTTGTGTAAATATATGTATTGTAAGGTATATACGTGTGTACTTTTTAGTGCTGGCCTGTTATAGGTCTTACGACTGTTGGCCAGCACCAAAATAAAGGAAATTATTATTATTATTATTATTATTATAAAGGCATAAGTACGGGCCTACAGGAACATGTTGAATGTTGAACCTGATTTAACACTCAAATTAACTCAATTGACACCAGACATAAAAAAAACTTGTGTTTCGCTAAACAAGCACAACCTTCACACAAAAACATGAATGTGAGTTGTGTAATTAACAATGTACTATATTTCAGCTTATGTTGATTTTAAGTGAATGCCATTTTAAATAAAGCAATACATTAGAGATTAGTGGTAGGAGTTCTTATGTATGTTAATTTCACCCCTGGGATCAAAACATTCTGTTTTACTATAATACATTTGGTAAGTGGTACATTTAATATGCTGATTAAAAAATAGTGGTGTGTGATTGAAATAGTTTGAGAGCCTTTGGTCTAAAGTGTATTGAGTTAGATGTGTCCTTTATATTTTAGTGGATGATGTTCTTTCACATGTTTGTCTTTTTGATGAAGATGTATTTGAGCTAGCTATGTTTATCACACATTGGTATGGCTAATCATAGACATATTAAAATAACATACAACCGTGATTCATCACCTGAGCACCTGAAAAATATTGCTATTATGGGGAAAACTTGTGAAAAGCTTCTTTTTTTAAAAGTTTTTTTGGTACCAAATTTTATTACCCATTCAGGTTATTTACAATAAGTTACATTAATAAGGTAGGAATGAAACAAATATTACAGGAAATATATTTACATCGAATTAGAGGTAGAGTGAGAAACTATTTAGGATAAACAACCGTCAATATATCCAAACGAGATTTGAATCCTGACCCCCCCCCCATTGCCTGAAAACCAGACTAGATGAACTTATGTTAAGTCTGTGTTCCCAGTGTTGCAGGTTATAGAGTTTTAAACAAATATTTTATAAAGTCAAAATTGTATTAATTTAATATTTCTGTATACAGCTCAAAATTCTTCCACCATCTTAACATTAATTAAAAAGTATAAAGCTACATAATGTGTCTTAGGCAAGCTAAATCTATCTTCAACTAGGGATTATTTTTTCAGGGAAAGCAAGTCAAGCAGTGTTTTTATACATACATATTACTTTNGCAATGTTTACTTTTGTTTGAAGAAGTGTAGTTTTATTTATTGTATTGGTTCAAAAACATATAATATATGTCTAACAATAAAATGTTCCAAAACCACATGCCATGCTTCATTAGTGGCCAGATTAGCATACATGGGTGGCATTAGTATTTGACACAGTTGAAAGACAAGATAAGTGTGCTCGCCCCCACAACCTTTAATTAGTGTACATGTCTTTAGGGGCGACATTACGGTGTTAAGGTAAGCTGCTATAGATATGTGAGACACTGCAAGAATTTGAATTTAATAATTTTAATTGAGCCAGTAGTAGGAAACAAGGATGAAAGGGTATAGGAAGAATACCAAGAAGAATGAGGGGAATAGTATGTAGGAAAAAGAATGTAATGGAAACCAAGAAAAAGATGGAAAGAGCAAATAAGTTTGAGACTGAGAGAATAAGAATGGAAACAAATAAAAAAGGAAGAGTGGTGGAAGGTAAAAGGAAGATATGGGTACTATACGAAATTGACTTGACCATAGGCTGAAAATAGTTTTAGATTATGATAATAATGATATTTAAACCTAAACAATACATCTGTAGCGCAATGATGGTATCAGAGGAGGATGGGAGGAGAATTTATTTTAGTGTTTGTATAAAAAAAATGTTGATTTCTACATTTTAAAGTGATTTAAAATAGTGTATTACTTGACAGCATTGCTAACATCTATGCTACTCAGAGCTTTTGTGGAATGTTGTATCAGTGTGTGTGTTTGTTTTGTTTTTTCAATATTCGAGGATAAAATAGTAGCTGTCTAACTGTATTCACGAGACACTACTGCTGTTGATATAGAAGTTTTAACCCTACATGCCCTGTGAGTTTATAAAATAGATTTTTCTAAGGAAGTTAAATTAATTTTAAAGGATCATTCTTGGCTAGGAATTTATGTAGCTGTTCATTTTCAACAGGACTTAATATTTATCCATTTTATAAGTACTTCTAATAAATAACACAAATTTGTTTTAAAATATGCTCACATATTTACCTCGAGAAAACAATTCACTATCAGCGGAATCTTTATTTATAACAATATTTTCCACAAGCTGGTTATACCCCAAATTTCCAAGGCTCTTCACCGTGTCTTGAGCTTGCGGATCAACAAGCCAGCCATGATAAAGTGGGATGTTAAGCAAGTCAAAGATGATACACTCTGGAGTATATTCAAAATCTTGCACACTATCAACACAAAATCCAAACAAAGCAGTGAAATTTAATAGGTTTAACATCATTAAATAACAATTATTATTATTAGCACCGCGTCTTACTACCCGTTCGGGTTATACACACTTACACTAATGTGTATGGGTAGAGTGATTGTGAAATGAAATACCTACAGTTTAACGTGAAATCAGAACCACAGTGGAGGCCTTGGCATTCCCCACATTCACAAGTTGTGATTAATACACGTCTTGTCAGAGGTGAAGGAAGGGTTTGACAATCAGATAAATTTGTTTCGGGACCGAAGATTGAACCCCGGACCTACAGCACAGATGTCTGACACCTTACCCCTAGACCACCAGGTCACCTGCAGTAATAACAATTGGAACGTAGGCTAGTTAAGGAGGCTAAATAATATAGTAGTAGGCGTTTTAGTCCTCAGACCATAAATTAAAGAATTAAGCATGGTCAAATAATGCTGCTAATTACAAAATAGATTGCTTCAACAATAAATATTGGTAATGTCTCCTAATTTAATACATTAGTGATGCTGCCAATATGACAGACCCCTAACTCCTCCTGGATTCCTAACTAATGTATTCACTTTATGGAAATTAGGTAAAAATGACTCAGTAGAAATAACCTTGGTGTATATATAAAGCATTTGATCTCCCGACTAACGTATTAAAAGTCCCTTAAAAACCAAGTTGTACTACAGCCCTTACCTTTGAAAATGGCGGCCGAAAATTGATTTTTCACATTTATCTTGGAAACTACATGTGTTATCAAAACATTTTTCAAACAAAGAAGAACTGCCATAACATTGTCTACATTTTATGTTCTTAGCAATTTTTTTTTTTCATAGCTTGCCAATAAATTAAAAATTAAAGTTTTTACTTTTAATAAGATCTGCTAGTTTTTACTTGTAAAAATTATGATAGCACCATGTGTTTTTCTCTGCCCAAATATCATAAATGAACTTCCAACATAAAACGATGAAGAAAACCAAAATGAATAACCCCAAGTATATGTGACTTTCGCTAGTTTTTATTCAATTTTAAAGCAATTACAGAAAATTAAAAGCCTCAAATAAAATATTTTCAGAAGTTAAATATTGAAGAAAGCCTATGATTTTTAATATTGCTTGTAACTGTCCATAGATGATTTTTTTTTATTTAAAAAGCTTTATAATGGTAAAGTTTGAAGAAAGATTATTTTTCTACAAAAGTATAAGAAATCAAATTTTATTGACTAAAAAACAATAGTATCATTATCCGCAGACAATAGTCAAGTCATCAAACAGAAGTTCAATGGTTCCTTCAGAATCCATGCATAACAGATCTTGGAGGTATTGACACAAGGCAGAGCATTTCAGTCTATCTTCTCTTTTAGCACCACGTCTTAAATTATTATTATTATTATTATTATTATTATTATTATTATTATTATTATTATTAT